>PITA01029799.1:0-17407 GCA_004023965.1 Spilogale gracilis | reverse complement strand
CTCTGCCCCTTCCCACCGCTTGTTCTCTCTCTCTCTCTCAAATAAAATCTTTAGATAAAAAATGAGGTTCATCGGGTGCCTGGGTGGCTCAGTGGGTTAAAGCCTCTGCTTTGGGCTCAGGTCATGATCTCAGGGTCCTGGAATGGAGGCCTGCGTTGGGCTCTCTGCTCTTCAGGGAGACTGTTTGCTCTGCTCTGCCTCTGCCTGTCTCTCTGCCTACTTGTGATCTCTCTCTGTCAAATAAATAAATCTTTAAAAATTGAGGTTCATAAAAAGCCATGCTTGAGAATCCCCTAGGGATGTAGGATGAAAACAAGAATGAGCACTCAGCCTGGCTTTTAATCAAGGGGACACTTAAAATATTTCTGTGGTTTTCCTGATTTTTCTGAGATTCAACATTTGCATTAATCCTAGAAAAGGGAGCTCTAGAATTGGCTAAATGGTCAAAGGTAAACTGACTTGGACAGATTTTTTTTTTTTTTTTTTTTGTCCTCCCACTTCAAATGGGGAAGACTTTGGACACTTAGCTTTCTGGGAGTGGGAGGGAGAATAGTTGTATATCAGACATGTGGAGGTTGACATATTCTGTTTACTTTGGGATAATTTTATGGAGCTGCTAGCTTCATTTCAAGCTGGTGACACAGGTGGGCTTCTCCAAAGTTCTGAGTACCAGCAAGGAAACTAGGAAAGTAAAACCCTGAGTTGAGATGTAGGGTTCCTCCTCTCATGCCAGGAAAGTGTAAGTGAAAATGAATTTGGTACTAAATAAGGGTATAATACTGTTTGTTGGATACCTTTGGGCTGCCCTAGTGTTCTCCATGATGTAGGATTGCGTTTCCTGGAGTTGTGCTATTTGTACAGGTTTTCATACTCGGAGCTCCCTCCTCACCCTGACTGCAGGGTTCCCATGAGCCCTTGAAAGCTAGGAGCCCTGACACAGACTTGGCTGGTGTTGCTACCATGTCTAAGCATCGCCTACTGCGGAGTGATAGCAATCTTGGCCTTACTCATGATTCTGAAATTCTTTTTTTTTTTTTTTTAAAGATTTTATTTATTTGACAGAAACACAGCCAGAGAGGGAACACAAGCAGGGGGAGTGAGAGAGGGAGAAGCAGGCTTCCCGCCGAGCAGGGAGCCGGATGTGGGACTCGATCCTGGGTCTCCAGGATCATGACCTGAGCTGAAGGCAATCGCTCAACCAACTGAGCCACCTGGGCGCCCCTCTGAAATTCTTTGAGAGAGTATCTCATGAACCCAAGAATACCTCTACTGCCTGAGAAAGGGGCTATTCTAAATATGAAGTATTTTAATAAGTGCCTGGGTGGCTCAGTGGGTTAAAGCCTCCGCCTTTAGCTCAGGACATGATCTCAGCATCCTGGGATTGAGTCCCACATCGGGCTCTCTGCTCAGTAGGGAGCCTGCTTCCTTTGTTCTCTCTGCCTACTTGTGATCTCTCTCTCTTTGTCAAATAAATAAAATCTTAAGTATTCACTTGTTACAACCAAAGGGAGAAATTGACTCCATCTTTTGCAGGCTGTTTATCTGTCAGGGCTGGCTGGGTGCTTCTGTGACTAGTTTTGACCAGGTTACAGCAGTTTAAGTGTGGTCGCTCCTACAGAATAGATCCTTGCCCTTGTGAATCTTATGTTCTAGGAGTAGCAGGACAGAAGCCATACCCATAACCCCCATGGGGGCCCCTGGTGACTTTCTGAAAGTGTTTGTTTGTTTGTTTGTTTTTAAGATCTTATTTATTTGACAGAAACACAGCTAGGGAGGGCACACAAGCTGGGCCAGTGAGAGGGAGAAGCAGGCCTTCCGCCGAGCGGGGAGCCCAATGTGGGGCTCAATCCCCAGACTCTGAGATCATGAACTGAACTGAAGGCAGATGCTTAACGACTGAGCCACCCAGGTGCCCCGTGAAAGTAAGTGTTCTGTCAAGGTCACCAGCCACAGCTTGGTGGGCCAGAGCTTTTTGTGAGTAACCTCTTGGACAAGGCACCCTTCCTCTATGTGGACGACCCATGCCAGGCTTGACAAGTGCCGACGAGAGTGCCTACTCAGCTGAGTACCCTTGTCAGTTGCATGACTGTACATGACGGTAAATAGCTTTGATTATTCTGTTGAAGTTTCCAGTTGCCTGCCCATTTATAGATGTCTCTGTCCCTCACATTCCTGTCATCCCCAAATTCTGTCAGTTCTGCCTCCAAAATACTCTCTTTGTACCTGTTTTACAGTGACCCAGGCAGCCATCTTTTGTGTGGACCGTTGTGACAACCTCCTTCCTAGCCATTCAGTTTCCCTAATCTGTTCATTAGAGTGTTTTTCTCTCTATCAGGATGGTCTTCCTTGGCAGACTTGATCATGGCATTCCCTTGCTTCAACAATCCTTCCTCTTAATCATAATACAATCTGCATTCCATAGAATGGAAGTGCTCACCTTTTCCTCAGCCTTTCTTACTCTCTGCTCCTGGCAGACTTTCCTTTCAGCTTCTCAGATGAGGGGTGCCTGGTTGGCTCTAGCATGCAACTCTTGATCTTGGGGTGATGAGTTTGAGCCCCATGTTGTGCACAGTGATGACTAAAGGAGGGGAGCAAATCAGCTTCTCAGATGAAAAAGCCTTTGCCCATTCTAGGACCTCTCTCCCTCATCTTGGTCCCAGCTTAAATGTCACTTCCTCAGAGACACCTTCACTGAACCCCTCAATCTCATCAGTCACATCAGTTACCCTCATGGTGCTCATCTCATATTGTGGTTATATATTTCTGTGGTAATTTCATTCCATCTCTGTTAGACTGTAAGTCCACTCCAGCAGGACAAGAACTATGTGTGATTTGTTCATTCCATCTTGAGAGCTCAGCACAGAGCCTGGCTCACAGCAGACAATACATATTTATTGAATGAAGAATGTTTTCTGAGATTTTGTGCTGGGGAACAGGGACCCAGCAGATTACCTCTCAGCTGTTGTCTCTATTTTTTTCTGGTCTTGTGTATGCTCAATACTATAGGTTTCGGATGCCTGGGTGGCTCAGAGAGTTAAAGCCTCTGCCTGCGGCTCAGGTCATGATCTCAGGGTCCTAGGATCGAGGCCCGCATCCGGCTCTCTGCTCAGCGGAGAGCCTGCTTCCCCCTCTTTCTCTGCCTGCTTCTCTGCCTCGTTGTGGTTTCTCTCTGTCAAATAAATAAAATCTTTAAAAAAAATACTGTAGGTTCATTTTAATATGAGAGTAAACTCCATTTAGGAATGTCCTTTTTGCAGAAACATGAACTGCTTGTCAAAGCTTAGTCTCAAGGGTTTGGGTCCTTCCGTGTGGCCATGTTCCTTTCCCTTAGCATAGGAGAGGGGACTGGATCACTTAAAGGAACATATTCATAAATGGAGATTATTCACTGGTTGTATCTTTTTTATTTTAATTCCAGTGTAAACATAGTGCTATATGAGTTTTAGTGTTTAACAGTTCTGTACTTTATTCTGTCAAATGAATAAAATCTTAAAAAAAATTTATTTGGCAGAGTGATGTCAAGAGAGGGAACACAAGCAGGGGCAGTGGGAGAGGGAGAAGCAGACTCCCCACTGAGCAGGGAGCACGATGTGGGGCTCCATCCAGGGTCTGGGATCAGGACCTGAGTCGAAGGCAGACGCTTAACTTACTGAACCATTCAGGCACCCTTGGCAATACTTTGAAAAAGACCTAACCCCATTACCAGCAACACCAAGATTATGTCCAAATTAATTTTGTCCTAAAATGCCAATTGTAATGGAAATAGTTTAATATATCCTGAATACTAGTCAAAGTAATTTCTCATCTTGCCATTTGGGTCTCAATAACATAAACCTCAGAGGCAGCAAGTCAAGAATGCAGCTAATAAGCGCAAGGTCCTTGTGAATTCTTTCTGTAAAGTATAGTGAAGGGTTGGAAGTAAAGAGAAAACTGGCCTGAGTTTGGGGCCCAAATCCTTTTAGGAGCCCTGTGATGTAGCAAGAAAGGAGAAAGCCAGATCCCATCTCCAAAAAAGAATGTAATAAGAGGAAGTGGTTTATTTAAATTCTTTGGCCACGTCTTTTATCCCAGCAGAATCAAGTTCTTCCTCTACTTCCACATTTTCTTTCGAACAAAAATTGCCCCAGTTTCTCATTTCCCATGTTAGGCATACCTGTGGGATTACGTTTATGTTTGAACCAGCTAGTTGCTTCTTGTTTCTTAGCAAGCTCTGCCATATGATCAAGAGTAGCCTTCTTGTTGTCATGACAACCGACATTTATATAAGCAAGAACTGGGGGAGACATTGTTGTTTGGAATGATTTGTGGTAAATTTCATCATAATGGAAAGATAAAGCACCAACTTGGGCTAGCAGCTGGAATTGGAACAACAGAACAGACTTCCTATGCCTTTTAGTGAGATCTATTTGATAGATACCACTTTTGGCTATCGTAAGTACTGCCATATCTGGAAAAAGGGAAAGAATGTGATCGTCTTTAATTCTGTCTTAAATTTTCAGTAGCAATCAGGACGTTGTGTGTTTGTAGGAAAGGGGAGAGAGGCCTGTTTTTTTTTTTTTTTTTTTTTTTTTTTTTAAGATTTTTTATTTATTTGACAGAGAGAAACACAGCCAGAGAGGGAACACAAGTAGGTGGAGTGAGAGAGGGAGAAGCAGGCTTCCCGCCGAACAGGGAGCCCGATGTGGGACTCAATCCCGGGTCTCCGGGATCATGACCTGAGCTGAAGGCAGTTGCTTAACCAACTGAGCCACCCAGGCGCCCCGAGAGGCCTGTTCTTCTTAAGGAAAGGTTACCAATCCAGAATCTTGTGACCCTAGGGAATCCAGAAATAGACCTCAACAGGTATGGTAGAGATTATTCATTCAAATCCACCTTTTCTTCTGTGCACACTGCCTGACTACATTAACTAGGCTCCCTTGCCATTGTGTATGACCATGTGATTGAGTTCAGCCAATGGACTGTGCCGAAGTGCCTGTGTCCCTTTCAGGCCTGGCTTATAGACACCTCCCTCAGGTGCGCCTCCATGTTTTCTGTTTCTGTCGGGCTGGAATGGAGCTGATACCAGGGCAGAGACTTCATCCACCTGACCCCTAAATGACTGCATGAAGAAGGACCTCTCCAGCTAGATAGCAAGTCATAAACTTCTATTCAACCGTTATATGGGGGCACCTGGCTGGCTCAGTACGTGGAGCATGGGACTCTTGATCTGGGAGCGCTAAGTGCAAGCCCCATATTGGGAGTAGTGATTACTTAAATTCTTTAAAGGGGTGCCTGGGTGGCTCAGTCTGTTAGGTGTCTGCCTTCAGCTCAGATCATGATTCCAGGGTTCTGGGATCGAGCCCGTCATTGGCTCCCTGCTCAGTGGGAAACCTGCTTCTCCCTTTCCCTCTGCCAGCTACTCTCCTTGCTTGTGCTCTGTCTCTTTGTCTGTGTCTCTCTCTCTGACAAATGAATAGATAAAATCTTTTTTTTTTAAAGATTTATTTATTTATTTATTTATTTATTTATTTATTTGACAGAGAGAAACACAGCCAGAGAGGGAACACAAGCAGGGGGAGTGAGAGAGGGAGAAGCAGGCTTCCCGCCGAGCAGGGAGCCCGATGCGGAGCTTGATCCAGGGACTCCAGGGTCATGACCTGAGCTGAAGGCAGTCACTTAACCAACTGAGCCACCCAGGCGCCCATAGATAAAATCTTAAAAAGAAAAATTAAAATGCTAGAATCACCTCGGATAACCAACAATTTTATAGTATGAGTATGTCCCATGTAATAGCTGAAATTGAAATTTAAGTGAGTATCCTCTATTTTTATTTGCTAAACCTGGCAGTTCTATCCCTGCCTGCCTTTTAGAGCAACACTGCTGTGAGCTGCCGGTCTTTCCTCCTAGGGTACTGTACTGCCTTCCTTCTGAAGCATAAACAGTCCACCTGGACGTTTGGAGCTGATCCATTCATTCCGTCCCTCATCTTCCTAATCGCCCCATGTATAAGTCCCCTGATCACCTCTCATTTTGTTGCTGGCATTCTCAAGCTGTACTAAGTCTTCTCTGAATGGATGGAACCCCATTTTGGACTTTACTCCATCTTTGAAGTTCTTGCCATCCTGTTATGCTCCCTACCCACTTTACCGTCATCAACCAACCTCCCTCTCATTTATGAAAAATTTTGACTTCTGGTTTATAACGTCTCTTCACCCCAAGGCCTGCTGTCTTCTGGGGTGGCCCATCCATTCCCTTCATTCCCTTGGCCTCTCTCTCTCTCTCTCTCTTTTTTTTTTTTGACTACTTAAAATCTGTTATCTTGTACTCTTACATCCTAGAATCTTAAACATTTTACTTTTTTTTTTTTTAAGATTTTATTTATTTATTTATTTGACAGAGAGAGATCACAAGTAGGCAGAGAGGCAGGCAGAGAGAGAGAAGGAAGCAGGCTCCCTGCTGAGAGAGAGCCTGATGTGGGCCTTGACTACAGGACCCTGCGATCATGACCTGAGCCAAAGGCAGAGGCTTACCCCACTGAGCCACCCAGGTGCCCTTTACTTTTTTTTTCTTTTTAATCTTTATTTTTTTATTATTATTTTATTTATTTGACAGAGAGAAACACAGCCAGAGAGGGAACACAAGCAGGGGGAGTGAGAGAGGGAGAAGCAGGCTTCCCGCCAAGCAGGGAGCCTGATGTGAGGCTCGATCCCAGGACCCCAGGATCATGACCTGAGCCGAAGATAGACACCTAACGACTGAACCACCCAGATGCTGCTTTTTCTTTTTTATTCTTTTTAAGTAGGATCCGAGTGCAGCATGGGGTTCGAACTCAACCCTGAGATCAAGAGTTGTGTGTTCTACAGACTGAGCCAGCCAGACACCCTTATAGTTTGTCTTTATTTTATAACTTGAGTATTTTCCATGTGCAAGCATGATTTTTAATTTATTTTTTTAAGTAATTTGTACACCCAATGTGGTGGTTGAACTCAGGACCCCCGAGATGAAGAGTCGCACCGAGCCAGCCTGGCACCCCAAGGAGGATTTTCAGCATCTGGAAAGTAGGTGTTTGGAACGGAGACTTGGGGACTGTTTGAGAAGAAAGGCACATGGGGAGACATTGCTGAGAATGAAAAGACTCTGACAGCAAGCTTCTTCAGCTCAGGGTTCTGTCCCGTTTATTCACTTTTATCTGCAGCACCTCCCATGATTACCACATGGAAAACACTCAGCAAATATTTGTTAATGACTAATATTAAACCTCTGTTTACTATAATAAAAGAGAACTAAATGTCTAGTCTTTTTAATTTTTTTAAAGAGAGCACAAGCGGGGCGGGGGGGGGGGGGGGGGGGGGGGGGGGGGGGGGGGGGGGGCGGGCAGTAGGCAGAGGGAGAAACAGGCCGAGCAGAGAGCCTGATGCAGGCTCCATCCCAGGACCCTTGGACCATGCCCCAAGCTGAAGGCAAACGCTTAACCAACTGAGCCACCCAGGCACCCAAGATGCTAGTCTTACTTGCATTGCTGCTGGGTGTGGATATACAAGTTATGGCCTAATCAAGGACTCATGCGGCTGGGAGGAGTGGAATTGAAATCCAGCCTGTGCTCTGCTGGCCAAGACTCAGGCCTGGTTCCTGGCTTTACCTGCCTACAGGGGACATAGTTTTAAATTCCAACATAGCCCCCTTTTTGCTCACTAAGCTCCGAGCCACTAAGACTGTGGTTGGAGGGGCGCCTATTTTATAAAGCTCACAGCAGATCCCTGTGGGCTGGCAGGGCTCTGATAATCTATGGGAGAATTGGTTACTGAGAAATGCAAGATGGCCCAAAATGCACAAAGCAAGAAAATTTAGCATAAAACTAGAGACACTTTTTTTTTTAAGATTTTATTTATTTATTTATTTATTTATTTATTTGACAGAGAGAAACACAGCCAGAGAGGGAACAGAAGCAGGGGGAGTGAGAGAGGCAGAAGCAGGCCTCCCCCCAAGCAGGGAGCCCGATGTGGGGCTCGATCCCGGGTCTCCGGGATCATGACCTGAGCTGAAGGCAGTCGCTTAACCAACTGGGCCACCCAGGCGCCCCATAGAGACACTGTTCTTAAAAATAGGTCCAACATAAATGAGTGAGGGATTGAGAGAAATAGGAGCAAGAAAAAAAAAGATATAGTGCAGTTAATATGTCTGAATATAGAGGAGAAAGCAACTGAGAATTAACAGAGAGACCAAGATAGTGGACCACACAAAACATAACTTGTTTCTTCAAAGGGCAAATCTATGAGACAGAAAATAGATTAATGGCTTCCCTGGCTGGGAGTAGGAATGGGGATTGACTGTAAATGGGCTCAAAGTTTCATTTTAGTGTGATGGGAATGTTCTAAAATTAGATGGTGGCAATGGGTATATAACTGTGTACATACACTAAAATTCATTGAATTGTAGGCTTAAAACAGGTGGATTTATGGTGTGTGAATTGTATCTCTGCCAATAAAGTTATTTAAAAATATTTGTCTCAAAAAACAAATAATAAAAATACTTGTCTCGGCAAGAAATGACAAGTGTCAGGGCGTCTGCTGGCTCAGTTGGTAGAGCATGTGACTCTTGATCTTGGGATTGTGAATTGAGGTCATGAGTCCTATGTCGGATGTAGAGATTACTTAAAAATAAATAAAATATTAAGAAAAAAGAAATAACCCGTGTTAGTGAAGATGTGAAAAAAAGAAACCCTCGTGTACTCTTGGTGAGAATGTAAGTTGGTGGTGGAATACAGTATGGAGTTACCTCAAAAAAATTAAAAATAGAAATACAATATGATCCTGTAATGCCATTACTATTTATCCCAAAAAATGAAAACACTAATTTGAAAAGATATATGCACCCTTATGTTTATTGCAACATTGTTTACAATAGCCAAAATATGGAAGCAATCCAAGTGTTCATCAATAGATGAACGGATAGGGTCTCCTTATGGCTCAGTTGATTAAGCTCAGGTCATGGTTCTGGGATCGAGCCCGACATTGGGCTCCCTGCTCAGCGGGGACCCTGATTCTCCCTCTTTTGCTCCCCCTGCTTGTTCTCTCTCTCTCTCTCTCTCTCTCTCTCTCTCTCTCTCTCTCTGTCAAATAAATAAATAAAATCTCCTAAGAAATAGATGAATGGATAAAAAAGATGTGGTATGTAGATATATGTCATGGAATATTACTCAGCCATAAAAAATAAAGGGATCTTGCCATTTTTGACAACATGGATGGGCCTAAAGAGTATTATGCCCAGGGAAATAAGTCAGAGAAAGACAAATAGCATATGATTTTACTCGTATATGGAATGTAAAAAACAAATAAAACAAAAAAGCCCAAACAGACTCTTAAATACAGAAAACAAACTGGTAGTTGCCAATGGGAGATGGGTGGGGACAAAAGAGGTAAAGGGGACTAAGTGATACAAATTTCCGGTAATAAAAGAAGTAAGTCATGATAGTGAAAAGCACTGCATGGGGAATATAGTAAATAATGTAATTTATTTGTCCACAGATGGTGACCACACTTACCGTGGTGAGCGCTGAATGATGTATTGCCAAGTCACTATGTTGTACATCTCAAACTAATATAACATCATATATTGTATAATAATTATATTTCAATGGTACAGAACATTTAAAAAAAACCCAAAGCATTGTTCTGAGTATAACAAAATTATTTGTCTCTCCTCAGTGTTAGCCACACTGAAAGTGAACAAGACATTGTGTGTCCTGATGGATACAACAGGACGCTCACAGCAAGCACCACCTCTGAGACATTCAAATTAAAAAAAAAAAAAGATTGGGCGCCTGGGTGGCTCAGTTGGTTAAGCGACTGCCTTCGGCTCAGGTCATGATCCCGGAGACCCTGGATCGAGTCCCACATCGGGCTCCCTGCTCCGCGGGAAGCCTGCTTCTCCCTCTCACTCCCCCTGCTTGTGTTCCCTCTCTGGCTGTGTTTCTCTCTGTCAAATAAATAAAATCTTTAAAAAATAAAAAAAAAAGATTGAATCTGAATCCAGCTATCACATTACAGGAAATGTGAGGAATACAGGAACACCATAAGGAAGTGAAGAAACAAATTCAGGATGTGAGATATTCTACAAGACAAATGGCCCAGTTTCTTCTCAAATAAATCGTTTAAAAAAGAAAAGGTACAGAAGAGATATGCTATGGATAAAAAGAGACTTAAGAGCTCTAGCAAGTGCTGTATTTTGTGAATTTAGTTTGTATCCTGATTCAGGTAAACCATTTGTGGAAAAAAAAAACCATTTGAGACAACCATGGGAAATTGAACATGAGCTGAATATTATATGATATTAGAAGATAGCGGCACCTGGGTGGTTCAGTCAGTTAAATGTCTAACTCTGGCTTTCGGCTCACGTCATGATCTTGAGGTTGTGGGATTGAGTCCCATCTTGGGCTCTGCCTTCAGCAGGGAGTCTGCTTGAGGTTCTCTCTCTCCCTCTGCCCCTTCCCCTGGTCGTGCTTGCTCGCTCTCTCTCTCAAATAAGTCTTTATGAATGAATGAATGAATGAATGAATGAATGAATATATGTGGGGCACCTGGCTGGCTCAGTCAGTAGGGCATTTGACTCTTGATCTCGGGGTGGTAAGTTCCAGCCCCACACTGGATGTAGAGACCACTTAAAAATTTTTTTTAAAGATTTTATTTATTTGACAGAGAGATCACAAGTAGGTAGAGAGGAGGAGGCAGGCTCCCTGCCGACCAGAAAGCCCGATGCGGGCCTCGATCCCAGGACCCTGAGATCATGACCTGAGCTGAAGGCAGAGGCTTTAACCCACTGAGCCACCCAGGTGTCCTAAATTTTTTTTAAAAAAGGAATGAATGAGGGGCACCTGGGTGGCTCAGTGGGTTAAGCATCTACCTTTGGCTCAGGTCATGATCCCAAGGTTCTGGGATTGAGTCCTGCTTTGGACTCCCCGCTCAGGGGAAAGCCTGCTTCTTCCCTTCCCTCTACCCCTTGCCCCTGCTTGTACTCTCTCTTTCTCTCTCTCAAATAAATAAAATCTTTTAAAAAATGAATGAATGAATAAATGTTAATTTTGTTTGGTATAATAATGATATTGTGGTTATATTAACAAAATCTGTTAGTGATACTGTGGAATACAAAATAATGGTCCCCCAATAGTGTCCACATCTTAATCCCCAGAACCTGTGAATATGTAACACAAGGGATTTTGCAGTTGTGAATAAGGATCTTGACATGTAATGATTACTCTGGATTACGTGGTAGTTCCAATGCAGTCACAAGTATCTTTGTAAGAGGGATGAATGAGGAGTCAGTGTCAGAAAAGGAGATATGACAAAAGGAACCATAGGTTCCAATGAAGTGCCTTGAAGGTGGAAGAAGGGCAATGAGCCCAGTAAGGCAAGTTGACTCTAGAAGTTGAAAATGTCAAGGTCAAAGATTCACCACCACAGCCTCCAGAAGGAACACAACCCTGCTGACTCCGGGGTTTTAGGACTCCTTTATAAGCCGACGGAACTATAAGATAATATATTTGTGTTGTTTTAAGTCACAAAATCTGTTGTAATTTCTTACAGTAGAAATAGGAAAACATCACAAACATGTTGATGAATACAGCCTTTGGTTCAACTGAATTATTTTTAGCATAAATTCCCAGGAGTAGGATTACTGGGTCATGGCTATCACCACATTTGAATATTTTGCTTTCCAAAGGGTGTTTACCCATTGTCCATACTGCCAGCAGAATATCCTGGAAAGCATGGACCATCATTAAATTCTTTCTTTTCATCATTCAACTCAAAAGATAATATATAATAAATTTAAAAGTATATCTTGAGGTACCTGGTTGACTCAGTTCATTGAGCATGTGACTCTTGATCTTGGGGTTGTGATCTTGAGCCCCACATCAGGTGGAGAGATTCCTTTAAAAAATATTAGGGTTGCCTGGGTAGTTCAGTTGGTTAGATGTCTGACGTTTGATATCATGTCAGGTCACAATCTCAGGATCATGAGAATGAGCCCCTCATTGGGCTTCACACTCAGTATGGAGTCTGCTTGTCCCTCTCCCTCCCCCTCTGGCCTTCTACCCACTCTCACAAACATGCTCTCTCTCTCAAATAAATAAATAAAATATTTAAAAGCAAATAAAATAAAATCTTAAAAAATGGTTAAGATGGCTCAACTATAATAAAAATTTTTAATAAAAAACCCAAGTTCTAGGGCGACTGGGTGGCTCAGTGGGTTAAAGCCTCTGCCTTCGGCTAGGGTCATGATCTCAGGGTCCTGGGATCGAGGCCCATATCGGGCTCTCTGCTCCGCAGGGAGCCTGTTTCTTCCCATCTCTCTGCCTACTTGTGATCTCTCTCTCTGTCAAATAACTAAATAAAATCTTAAAAAAAAAAAAAAACAAGTTCTAAAAATAAGGTTAAGATGATAAATTTGTTGTGTATTTACCATAGTTAAACTTTTAGGGTGCCTGGGTGGCTCTGTGGGTTAAAGCCTCTGCCTTTGGCTCAGGTCATGATCTCAGGGGTCATGGGATCGAGGCCTGCATCGGGCTCTCTGCTCAGCAGGGAGCCTGCTTCCTCCTCTCTCTCTGCCTGCCTCTCTGCCTACTTGTGATCTTAAAAAAGTTAAAAAAATCTTAAAAATTTTTTTCTTAAATATTTTATATATCTATCTTTCAGAGTAAGAGAGCAGCACAAGCAGAGAGAGTAGTAGAGAGAAAGGGAGAAGCAGGCTCCCCACTGAGCAGGTTAGCCCGAAGCAGGGCTAGATCTCAGGACCCTGAGGTCATGACCTGAGCTAATGGTGGATGCCCAACCATCTGAGCCACCCAGATGCCCTTACCCTAGTTAAAATTTTTTTAATTTAAATTTAAAATTTAATTTTTCAAAAAGTGTATCTCAGGCACTTTATTTGTATATTTTTAATACTAGTAAGAATGAATAAACAAAAATAATGAATATACTTCCATTTATATACCCCGGGAATTTTCTCATGTATGAATTAGCAGGTTATACTCTTTTCCTATTTTACTTATTGGATTTACTATTTAAAGATTTATTTATTTAAGAGAGAGAGAGAGAGTTTAAGCTTTAGGGGGAGGGACAAAGGGCGAGGGGGAGACAGTCTCCTGACCCAGCTCTGTGTTGAGCACGGAGCCCCATGCAGGGCTTGATCCCACGACCCTGAGACCATGACCTGAGCTGAAACCTAGGGTCGGACGCATAACTGCCTATGCCAGGATTTACTATTTATTCAAATAGTCAATTCTTTCTTTCAATGCTAAAAAATCATCTTCCAGAGATCTGAGTCATTTGACAGTTAATTTTTTTTTTTTTAAGATTTTATTTAGGGGCGCCTGGGTGGCTCAGTTGGTTAAGCGACTGCCTTTGGCTCAGGTCATGATCCCAGAGACCCGGGATCGAGTCCCACATCGGGCTCCCTGCTCAGCGGGAAGCCTGCTTCTCCCTCTCTCACTCCCCCTGCTTGTGTTCCCTCTCTGGCTGTGTTTCTCTCTGACAAATAAATAAAATATTTTTAAAAAAATTTTATTTAATTATTGGACAGAGAGAGCACAAGCAGAGGGAGAAGCACATAGAGGGAGAGGGAGAAGTCCCAGTGCAGTTGTCCACATGGAGCTCAATCCCAGGACCCTGGGATCATGACCTGAGCCAAAGGCAGATGCTTAACAGCTGAGTCACCCATGCGCCCCTCTGTAAGTTGATTCTTTTATTTTTTTTTTAAAGATTTTATTTATTTGAGAGAAAGAGAGAGCATGAGAGGGGGAAGGAGGGGGAGAAGCAGACACCTCATGGAGCTGGGAGCCTGATGTGGGACTCCATCCTGGGAGTCCAGGATTATGACCTAAACTGAAGGCAGATGCTTAACCACCTGAGCCACCCAGGCACCCTGTAAGTTGATTCTTAACCTTATTTCATTAAATTTATTTACTTATTTTTAAGATTTTATGTATTTATTTAATTGACAGAGAGAGACAGCGAGAGATGGAACAAAAGCAAGGGGAGTGGGAGAGGGAGAAGCAGGCTTCCCACTGAGCAAGGAGCCCGATGCGGGGCTTGATCCCAGAATTCGGAGATCAGTACCCAAGGTGAAGGCAGATGCTTAACGACTGAGCCACACAGATGCCCCACCTTACTACAGTTATTTAATTTAATTTAATTTTTTTTAAATTTATTTATTTGACAGAGAGAAACACAGCCAGAGAGGGAACACAAGCAGGGGGAGTGAGAGAGGGAGAAGCAGGCTTCCCGCCGAGCAGGGAGCCCGATGTGGGACTCGATCCCGGGTCTCCAGGATCATGACCTGAGCTGAAGGCAGTCGCTTAACCCACTGAGCCACCCAGGCGCCCCTACAGTTATTTAATTTTAAAAACTAATTGGCAAGTAGCATAAAGTATAGATCTAACTTCTAATTTAGTATTGTCCTCAAGCCACTTACTGGATAATCTTCCCTTCTTCCTAAGTCATTGAATCTTGAGAAGTTTGGAAGTGATGGTTTGTTGTTGTTGTTGTTTTTAAAGATTTTATTTATTTATTTGAGAGGGGGAATTAGGGAGAGAGAGAAGGCGTAGGAGAGGAACAGAGGGAGAGGGAGACTCCACGCTGATCAGGGAGCCCGATTCGGGGCAGGATTCCAGGATCCTGGGATCGTGACCTGAGCTGAAGGCAGCCGCTTAACCAACTGAGTCACCCAGATGCTGCTGGAAGTGATGGGTTTTGCTAGGAATGTGAAGAATAGCAGAATCTTGTTTGGAATCAGCCACAAAGGTAGAAGGAAGCAGAGGTGGTAGATAACTCATGCTCCCAAGCCTCTCCTTGGCACTTGACAGGAGGACTGAGGACAGATGGCAGGACAGAGGTGAGGGGCCAGAGGAGCCATGTGTACTCCCATCTTTTGGCACAATATCCATGTGCGTATTTTCTGGGCGCCTGGGTGACTCAGGTGGTTAAGCCACTGCCTTCAGCTCAGGTCATGATCCTGGAGTCCTGGGCTCAAGTCCCACATCGGGCTCCCAGCTCCATGGGAAGTCTCCTTCTCCCTCTGACCTTCTCCTCTTTCATGCTTCTCTCATTCACTCTCTCATATAAACAAATAAAATCTTAAAAAAAAAGATTCTCTTAAAAAAATGAATAAATGTGCATATTTTCCTGTGGGTTAAATGGATGAGACAGTAACTTGCTGCGCTGAACCCACTTGCCTATAACCTACCAAGAGGGGAAGCCCTTCAAACCCTCTCAACAAATTTACACAGGTGTCCCCAAGCAAGCTAGTCACTGACAGCCTGATATATATCCTTTATTCTTTTATATATATAACTAAGGAGAACTTATCCCAGCAATGTAATTATGAGTCCATATTAGAAGCTCTATTAATATAATTAACCAGACTTACTCATTTAAGAAAAATCGTTCATAAAAAATAGAGCCCAAAAAGCATCCAATAAAAAGTCAACACCCTGGGCGCCTGGGTGGCCCAGTGGGTTAAAGCCTCTGCCTTCGGCTCAGGTCATGATCCCAGGGTCTTGGGATCAAGGTTCTCTGCTCAGCGGGGAGCCTGTTTCCTCTGCGCTCTCTCTGCCTCTCTGCCTACATGTGATCTCTCTCTGTGTCAAATAAATAAATAAAATCTTTAAAAAAAAAAAGTCAACACCCTTTAAAAAGAAAAATTCCTTAATCTCTTCACTCAACGTGAGGCTTGATCTCACAACCCCAAGTTCAAGAGCCACAGGCTCTACTGACTGAGCCAGCCAGGTGCCCCAACACTTATTTTTTTTAATTCATTTTTTTCCCCACGTAGACTGCTCGTTTATTAGAACCGGTGCTGCAACCTAACAGTTTCTGGTGAAGCTGCTGAGCTGTGTGGAGGTGGCAGAACGAGGTTAGGCTCAGATGGGTGAGTGGCGGGCTCCTCTTTCTCCCACTGATTCTTGTTATAGACCCACTTGGCCAAGAAGCCCTGAATCAGGCTGACCTTCAGGTTGAGCATCCTCTTGGTGTGCTTGGCCACCCACTCCTTTTCAAAGGTGAGGGCACACATAGTACTTCTCCCAAATCAGAATGAGAGCAGTGAAGCCAATGAAGAACATGGCAGTGCCCACAACCATCTTGCACTCATTCAGGGCTCCTGTCCATTTCAGCAAAGCTCTTGTTGAACTGGATGCGGTTTTGCTACTCACCTTTCTCACCAGTGGAGAGGCTGCTCCAGGGAGTCTTCCTCTTCTCTTTCAAGGCCTTCTGGCTGGCAGCAAGGTTCTTGATATGGGCCACATCGGGCAGATAGTCAAGTGGGTGGACAGAACTCAGGAGGGCGTAGTCTCCACTCTTTTTTTTTTTTTTTAATTTTTAATTTATTCACCTGACAGCGAGAGAGGGGGAGAGAGGGAGCGAGCAAGCACAAAAAGGGCAAATGGCAGGCAGGGGAGAAGCAGGCTCTCCACTCAGCATGGAGCCTGACATGGGCTCCAGGTCCTGGGATCATGTCCTGAGCCAAAGGCAGATGCCCAACTGACTGAGCCATTCAGACACCCCCATAGTCTTCACTCTTCACGATGCTTCCATGTGCTTGTACACCCACGGAGGTGGAAATTTCTCACTTGCCAATTAGGCTAAGCAGGCTGGTAGCCAACTTCTGTCGCTGCCCATTACCCACTGCAACTGGAAGAGTTAAATTCCTTTTTTAAAATTATTTTATTTTTTATAAAATTTTATTTTATTTTATTATTTTTAAAAAAGATTTTATTTATTTATTTGACAGAGAGAAACAGAGCTAGAGAGGGAACACAAGCAGAGGGACTGAGAGAGGGAGAAGCAGGCTTCCCGCCAAGCAGAAAGTCTGATGCGGGGCTTGATCCCGCGTCTCCAGGATCATGACCTGAGCTGAAAGCAGCTGCTCAGCGAACTGAGCCACCCAGGCACCCCTATTTTATTATTTTTTAAATATTTTATTTATTTTGACAGAAACACAGCGAGAGGGGAACACAAGCAAGGGGAGTGAGAGAGAGAAAAGTAGGCCTCCCACCGAGCAGGGAGCCTGATGCGGGGCTCGATCCCAGGACCTGGGATCATGACCTGAGCCAAAGGCAGACGTCCAACGACTGAGCCATCCAGGTACCCCTAAACTCCTTTTTAATTTTTTAATTTAATTTTATTTTTCTTTCAAAGATTTTATTTTATTTATTTAACAGAGAGAAACACAGCCAGAGAGGGAACACAGCAGAGGGAGTGAAAGAGGGAGAAGGGGCGCCTGGGTGGCTCAGTTGGTTAAGCAACTGCCTTTGGCTCAGGTCATGATCCCGGAGACCCGGGATTGAGCCCCGCATTGGGCTGCCCCCTCGGCGGGAAGTCTGCTTCTCCCTCTCTCACTCCCTTTGCTTGTGTTCCCTCTCTGGCTGTGTTTCTCT
>PITA01029798.1:0-17407 GCA_004023965.1 Spilogale gracilis | reverse complement strand
GCATCAGGCTGCCTGCTTGGTGGGAAGCCTGCTTCTCCCTCTCTCACTCCCCCTGCTTGTGTTCCTCTCTGGCTGTGTTTCTCTCTGTCAAATAAATAAATCAAATCTTTAAAAAAAAAAAAATACCACTCCCTTTCAGACCACACACACACACACACACACACACACACCCATTTTGGTGCTATTCAGTTCACTTTCCTGGAAATTATTTTGAGGTTGGGTCAAAACTAAAGGTTCATAAAAGGGCATTAGTCACCTGCACAACGGCAAAAAAAAGGGAGAAAACTCTAGCAGGAGGAGACGGGCGAGGTCCCAGGTATGCAGTACGGGAACTTAACGCAGCACATTCTTATCACACATCTGTTAATATAAAATACTACATCAGATGCTGTGGGGTGGAGGGGATTCAAAGTCATTTCTCAATCCAAATACAAAGAGAGAAAACACCTATTTCAGAATAGGAACCATGGAAATGTCTAGACAGATAGGTTCTTCCAGCGGCGACCCAAGCATCGTGCGGGTATGAAGAGAAGTACACAAATAAGCAAATGAAATGACACGCTGGGAGACTATCTTCTACTCATTCCCCAGTCTCTGGGCACAGGCGCTTATCCTACTCTCCGCAGCAAAAGTGAGGCTGTGGGATCTGAGGAGCAGAAGTCAGGACCCAGGACACAAGAGAAACTGAGGCTGTCCCAGAAAACAGGAGAACACTGGTTAAGAGGCCCAAAGGGTTTCTTGGGTTTAAAAGTCCCATCAAGGATCGGTGAACAGCACATCTCAGCGGAGCACTGCATGGGGCCAAGAAAGCAAGGCGAGGCAGTCCGAGGCCCGCGCTGGGGCAGCGTCTAAGACGGGGGCAAGGAAACGGGCTGCACACGGGAACGACTTCCGCCTAAACAGAAACTGGGGATGGTTTTTCTTTAAATGGTTGTTTGCTCCTAGTGCAGGATTAAGGGGCCTGTGGAACAGATACCCGGTTCTAAGATGCTTTCAAACAGAGGGCAGTGGCAAAGCCAACACTCTGCCCCTGTGCTGGCTGATTTCACCCCGGCGACATCAGTTTGCTAAAACAACGTCCACGACGACAAGCAGAACTGTAGTCTCCCAAGAGCACTCCTATGACAACACAGACACTGCGATTTGTGGGGAGCCACCGTTCTGGAGGGCTCCATCTCGGGGAGCTGCACGCAGCGGAACAAACAGGGCTCCCCACAAGTTCTCGGGCCCTAGGCCTGGGTGTTCCGCGGGTGGCGGTACCCACCAGCGTCCTCAGCGCCGCTAGCATCCAGGAGTCATGGCCGCTGCCATCAGCAGAGAATCCCCTTCGTGGCCATCCCACCAGAGGCCCAAGAGCCAACAAGTGCCCGGTGTGAGAACATGCACACGGAGCACGCGGTGGACAGGGCGCACCTGCCCGCGATGCCGGAAGCGTGGGTGTGAGTTTGCAGATGCCCCCAGCCGGGGGGTGGGGGGGGGACACGACACACACACACACACACACACCCCACCCACCAACAAGGGGCGCAGCCGGAGGAAGGTGCCGCACCCCCGTGAAACACTGCCTCCCTCACAGATGTCCGCTGGGGTCTATCGGGCGCTCACCGAGGACTGGGAGGGCAGGACAAGCAGCTGAACCACCCAGGAGGGGGGACCCTTGGAGCCAACAGCGTTCCAGATGGCCAGGCACAGAGGGCATCCTCAGGGGGTGGGGGGGGCATGCACTGACTCCCTACAAGCTGCTGGGCGACAGGGACTGAGACAGAGAGAGGCAGAGGCAAGCAAGGCACAAGAGCCATGATCACCACGAGGATGGGAGGGGGGCCTGACCGGAGAAAGTGCTAGGGGGCCAGACTCAAGGCTGAACCCCAAGGAGAGGAGGCTGGTGGGCCCAAGCAAGGCCCCAACCCTGCGTTCCATTCTGTGGGCAGAAGCAGACCACGCAGGACTTCACTGCAGGGAGTGCAATGATCCGACCTGTTTCAGCAGCTGTAGGCCGGACACACAGACAGGGCCCTGTGGATGGACGGAGGTCTGGGGAGAGAAGAAGGAAACAGGTGCACGGCGGACTTCAAAAGTACAATCCGCGGGACGTGGTACAAATAACCCAGGAGTGCCCCCGACAGTCACAAGACACGATCTCTTCCCAACTCATAGCAGCTTCAGTCCCTTTCCACAACTCGCTATCCGCAAGGCGGGGAACCCGGGCCCTGCCTGTGGAAATAAACATGACTCGAGAAATCCCGTTAAATGGGAGAAAGAGAGACCACGCCACAGAAATTTACTTCCCGTGACTTTGTGCGGGGAGCGGCTCTCACTGGTGAAAACTGACCCCGAAGTTCTGCAAAACCAAAATAGTATTTTGAAAAGCAAATCCTTTTCCTGCCACCAACACCCTCAACCCCCAAAAAGGCTATTTTTAAAAGGAAGCATATTTCATTTTGATTCTTAAAATATATATCAGTTTCAAGACCAAAGGTTAAACTTTCTATTAATAAAAGTACCTTTAAAAAAAAAAAAAAAGACATGAAAAGCTAACACACAATGCTGGGCTTTTAAAGGGTAACTTGCTGTTTTTTACAATATTCTTGTGATCTCGTGTAAAGTTAATCCCACTCTATTTGGCTCCTCTCCTCTCTAAAGTTGTTGAACGACACAATATAGCAACAGTAGCAAGGCCACAATATAGCTGTGTGACCTAGGCAAATTACTTGACCTCTCTGTTCATTCCTTCAAACTTCTCATGAAAGCTTGATTAAGATGCAATCCAGGGCCCTTTTCAAATCTAAAGTTCTATGAATCTACCAGAGTTTTTTTCCTGTGTTAAGAGTTTATTTTTCTGCATTCAGATTACCTGTTTATCGGACAGAAATTTAACAGAATAAGCATCCTCCCCCCATTAATTCTTTTGCACACCCTCCTATCATTTGGAAAATATTCAGAGATGGTTAAGTAATCTTAGCATAAGCCAAACAACGTCTTGTTAGGAAGAAAATGGGTGGGGAAGAACACTCATTAGACAGTATTCTAGAGATAACCAAAAATTATTAGGGTTTTCACCTCTTTTGGATTATCTTTAGACCAGCAAAGTCCAGTAGAACTTTCCAGGTGGCCTTAAAAGTCTTATTTTCAAAAAGCTCTCCCCCTACCATGACATACCAGAAGTCTAACTTCCCTGGGATTTCAAGGTTTACACTTAACTTTTTAACACAGGGGGAATTTCTGCACGGTCCAATACGGTAGCTACCAGGTACAGGTGGCTACTGGGCCTTTGAAATGCAGCTAGCATGAAAGAGGATTTCAATTTTAATTTTCATGAATTTTAATTTAAAACGCATAGTGGCTGCCTTAGTCGGGAGCACAGCTAGCCCTCCGCACAGGTAAGCCAGAGTCTACTATAGCTGAATTTGGAGCATGTGCTAAATAACCAACAATTCTTGTCTCTCTCGGAAGTTTTAATTTAATAATAGCAGGCTCATTAAAAGAGAACACAGGAATTTTAAAACCTAGGAACCTTCAAAAAAAGACTTAACAGCTTCCCCATGATATGAAAAAATGAAGCAGGTTTTTACAGAATGCCCCGCATTTTTGGATCAAGATAATTTCAAAGAAGAAATGATCTAATATCCTAAAGCATGTACAACACACTAAAATTCTTTCCTGTTTTCATTCATCTATAAATTCAGGAAAATCAGTCTAGCTCAAAAATGTGATCAGACATAAAGTTTTTCTGGGAAGGAAAGAGAAAACTCCATGAAGGTAACTATTAAGATATCAGTCAAGTACCAATGGCTTATAGAATACTTATTAAAGGGGGGAAAGTTTGCTAAAGTTTTTATGACCTCTTGGGGATTCAGCTCTCTGCCCTCACCCCTGACCAGACACCATATAAAGGAACCCAGGACTATAAAGTAAGACATCAATTTAAATGCACCAAATCAATCATTTTAAATAGAACTCAAGGGTAACATTGTAAGTATCAGAAGGAAAGCCACATCAATGAGTGGCAGAGTTAAACCTTACTTTATTCTATAAGGACAAGTGACAAGGCGACTGCAAAATGTGTTTATTTTGGTGAATGACACATCACACTTGCATTTTTTCAGTACTTACTTGCGTCCTTCCCATAAAAGGTATACACACACTGTAGAAGTCTAGGAAATTAAAATTATAAAGCAACACACTAAAATCACTTGTCATTCTAACACCCAGGGATGATCACTTTTATTTAGATAGCTTCTCTGCAGGTTTGAGTTCACAACGAATTTAGAATTTTAATTCGTTTTTCATTTACCATTACACAGAAAGCATTTCCCCCACGTCATTAAAATTCCTTGAAAACATGACTTGCAATGGTGGCAGAATTTTTGCTACACTATGGATACAGTAATTTCTTTGCCATTCCCTGCCTACTGACCATGAAACGTTTTTTTTTTTTCTTTTTCCCCATGCTCAGCAGTAAGGTGCCCACCACCAGCCATAAATGCTAATGGACCTCTGAGGCATCCTTCGCATGGAACCCCAGAAGTGAGATGCGGGGCCAACTGCAGGAACAAATCTAAGCCTCAAGATCCACGCTGCCCAAAGGCTCTCCGGCCCGCAGGGCCCACTTGTTCCTCACATGGACCGTGCCTAGCAGTGAAGACAGAACAGATCTGGAGCCAGCCCTCCAGGGCATCAACCACGTTTCCTTTCCCCTTCTCAATGTGACAGTCGGAAAACAGCATCCTGACACTGTAGCACGCTATCCTCACATGACAACGCTCAGATCCTTCCCATGTTTTAACTGTTGGGGTTTCCCGTAATTTTTAAGAGTGCTCCCTATTCTACATCACAAAACCGCTGCCAATTTCTTCCCTGCCTTGCCTTCTAGTGGTTCCTTTTTTTTTTTAAATTTTTTTTAAGATTTTATTTATTGGACAGAGAGAAACACAGCCAGAAAGGGAACACAAGCAGGGCGAGTGAGACAGGGAGAAGCAGGCCTCCTGCCGAGCAGGGAGCCCGATGTGGGACTCGATCCCGGGTCTCTGGGATCATGACCTGAGCCGAAGGCAGTTGCTTAACCAACTGAGCCACCCAGGCTCCCATAGTGGCTCCTTTGGACAGAAGGTGAGCTCTTTTTCTTAACTGAGTCAAACCTATCCATTCATTTGATCTTTTTCTAAAAAATTGCCATTTTTTCCCTTTTTTTAATGGGGGGGGCAAAAGGAGAGAGAGAATCTTAAGTGGGCTCTACATGACCCTGAGATCATGACCAGAGCCTAAATTAAGAGTCAGGATACTGAACCACTGACTAAGCCACCCAGGTGGCCCTAAAAGTCTTATTTTCAAAAAGCCCTCCCCCTACCATGACATACCAGAAGTCTAACTTCCCTGGGATTTCAAGGCTTACACTTAACTTTTTAACACAGGGGGGATTTCTGCTCAAATATTCTGCTAGGTGCAGCTCTGGGCTGACCCCCACCCCACCACCACAGGGAATAATCCATTTGCATCCCATCGGGTTTCCACATTCAGTCTTTATCATCTATTAAATACTTATACATATAAGACTATGTTTTGATACACCACGCCTTCCTCAAATGATGAGAAAATTCAGAGAAACAGAAGTATGACTCATATCCACATAGTCCCCCTTTATTCAGCAGCCATTAAATTTGCAGTCCTTTGGGGTTGGTTTATAAAGGGACGACCGTGATTTTGCACGGCCTGAAACACAGTCTCCTATGACTTTATCATCACGAGGCACTTGACTGTGAACAGAATACTGTATATCTCTAAGACCCACGGATAGACATTCCCATGCATCAGACTGTTCACTGCCCCTCCTTCCCCCTTCACATCTGCTCTCCCCATCATCTACAGGGAGGAGTGACTGGTCAAGGAGCTGGATGTGGTCGCAACAGTGTTAGTCTACGTGTTCAGCTACAGGTGGAAGGGCATACCCTCACCCTTGACCCAAGGAGCCACCGCCAATCCCCCAGAGCCCGGCACGCTGTCCACTCCAGCCACCATGGCACAGAGAAGTAAACATCATCTCGTCTACACCACTCCCTCTTAAGGCCCAAATCCCACAGAACACACCCTACAAGGACTGTACTCCCTTTTTATAAGTCTGTGATTATGACACTTAGATTGTCACAGCTGACCTCAGGATGCGTGTTAAGCTTTCATCCAAAGAGTAAGGTTAAACGCAGCCTCTGGTTTCAAAAAAAAAAAAAAGTCACAGTTCCCACCAGTGGTGATGAAGGTGCTTCAAGCAAGCCCAAGGAGGCTGAGGTCCCCAGGGAAGTGAGAGCAATGCCTCCTACACTGTGGATGGGCGAGCCTCATGGCGGGAGGGTAACTCGTCTTCGAGGGGTCCTCACTACCTAGAACGCAGTCGCTGCCTCAGTGGTTCTCAAAACTGAAGGCACACCAGAATCACCTGGAGAGCCCGTCAAAACTCAGGCTGCTGGGCCCCACCCCCAGAGTCTCCGATCCACAGATCCACAGATCGGGGGGAGCACCACCTATTGGTCTGTAATTATAGCAAGTTTCCAGGTGCTTCTGGTCCGAGAACCGCTGCTTGATGAAAAGACTTCTGTCTGGGCTGCTGAGAAAGATAAAGTAGTTCCTCATCAAGAGATATTTAACAGAGGCGCACTGAAAAAAAATATTATATTTCTGCAAAGTCATTTATATGTGGAGAAGGGAAGGTTGGTTCTTCTGGAAATAGCTCTGCCTTAAAGAGTCTTGCATGATGAGCAGCGTTCCTTATAGAATGCCAGTCACCTCGCTTCCATTTCACAAAGTCGAGCTTTGCTACACCATTTGCCCAAGTCAGGACGGCCTGTTCTCCGTAGAAGTTCGGTAAGCGTTACAGTTTATCACGACACAAGGCTTTATGTTGGCTCTTCTTGGGGCAGCCAGGTTCTTAAGGGGTCTATGTATCTGGCCAAATTATTTTTTCCAGGTCTCTTTTCTCAAAAATCAAGAGGAAACTGGATTGTCCTATCTCCAGGGGCTCTTCCCGTGGTGTCCGTCCTTCCTGGGAATGCCCTTCTTCAAATCCCTTGCTGACTGCCATGGTGCTCCTCTCCATACCTCTGATAACCCACTCACCAACTTCCCAGTTTCTGCCATCAGGTCATGGGCTCACACTCAGCCGCTCTCCCTCTCTCCCTCCGCCCTTGGCCTCCGAACAGGTGTGACCCCAGCAGGTCTATGAAGACATCCCAGCTGGCCCCACGGCACACCAGGACGGCTTCCCCTTCCTCGCACAACTGTGCTCTGCAGTCAGCCGTGATCGTGTCCCTTCCCTTCCACATCCTTAGTTTTAACATACTTATCACCCATTCGATGCAAGTTTTCCATTATCTACTTCTCTTCTCAAGAAATTAACATATATAGGCATTTTGTTAATTTCATCTCAAGAACTTTCCCCCAGGGCCTCCCTTCTGCTCCCATCCTGGCTGCCTTCCATGCCTGGCAGGCAGATGTCATACTGAGACCTGGCTTCTCTCTCCTTCGTCACATATCCTCTCTTCTGGATCCCCCAGGCCTTCCCCATCCTGGCTTTTCTCTCTTCTGAGGAGGTATGTTCCGTAAGAAAGGATTTAGGTGGAAAAACATGAGGACTTGCATGATTGAAACTATCCATTACCTACCCTCATGTTTGAAACAGTTTAGGTAGGTAAAAAAAAAAAAAAAAAAAAAGTCCAAGATTGAGGGGCACCTGGGGGGCTCAGTTGGTTAGGCATCTGCCTTCAGCTCAGGTCATGACACCACGGTACTGGGATCGAGTCCTGCTTCGGGTTCCCTGCACAGTGAGGAGTCTGCTTCTCCCTCTCCCTCTGCTGCTGTCCCTGCTCATGCTTTCTCTCTCATTTGCTCTCTATCTCAAATAAATAAAATCTTTAAAAAAAAACCAAAAAACAAAAAAATTACACAGTGGAAAAAACATCCTCTTGCAGATTCTTGAGGGCTTCTGTCCACTGTCTCGCACCTTTCACAGTGACATCTGTCAGCAGCCCAGGTCCTGGGGCCCTTCGACGATCTGCTTGTGGCTTCAGGGCACACTGACGTCTTTGAAGTCTGAAACTCATGCTCTTGTGCTAGGATATTTTCTTGAATTACTGTTAATATCCTCATCTCTGTTTTCCGCTCTTTCACCCGAATAGTCAATCCAGTGTCGGAACTCTTCAATCTGCTTAATGTTTTATCTGCTTTTATCTGCTTTATCTGTCTTATCTGCTTCAATCTGCTTTCATGTTTTGTCCCTTTATTTTTTTTAATCTTCCACTTAGGAACTACCCTCAGCTTCTCCCTCTAGCTCTTCTATGGAGCTTTACAATTAATTTCACAAAGCTCTTTCTAAATTCTCATTAAGACTCCCTTTCCCACCCTATCCCGTTCTTGTTCCCCAGATGTGAAGTCTACTACCTCCCTGTGGTGATTCATGATCTTCTCTTAGGGATTTTTTTCTCTCTCCTTCTTAAGAGAAGGTATTTTGCTCCCTTTGTTGGTTTGGGTTTCTACTCGTTATGTTAGGTACCTTCCTCAGAAGACTGGTAACACCTTGTGGATTCACTTGTTTGAGAGGGAGGGGCTGAGGGGCTGGCCGATGTCTCCGAGTGACCCTTGGAATCCACCTGAAGGCCGGCTGGGTCATTCCAAGAGGAAGCCCCAACATGAGTGTCTTTACATCTTAACTCTCAGGCTGGTCAACATACACTGAAAAGGATTCCACCATATTCCATTAGGGAAGGATTGGGGTCTGGCCTACTGTCACTGGCTTGTAACGGAACATCACAAAACACATACAATCCCTTTCTTCCCTGAGATGAGGCACGTGTGGGCTCCAAGAAAGATCTCACTCTTAAATCCAAAGCCGCAGAGGGGTCCCAGCTCCAGCTCCAGATCTCCACTCCCAAGTCAATAAATTCCCTTCTTTCCTTACCCCACTACTGACTAATGTACCACGTTCTCATCTTGATTCTGTTTTATTAGACATGATAAATGTTACACTTCTACTGTGCAGAGATAATTATCCAAGCTCAGGTGAAAACATGAAGCTTTTTATTGTAAGTCAGGAGGATGCCTCCAAAGGCTTGCAACTTATAAGGGCTCACTTCAGTGAACTGCATTGTATTAGCAATAAAAGAATTCTCTTTTCAAAGTGATCTACCTCAAAGTAGCTCAAGAAACTTGCAATGTATCTAATTAACATACTCATAATTTCATGCTCGCTCTCTACTCCGAAGTGGGAAAAGGTCTGCAGTTGTTCATTTCTTCCCATAACTCAGAAAAGCGAGTATCATCCAGATAGAAAATAAAATGTGAAGGTCCAAACTCAAGGCTTACAGCTTCCGTGGATATGTAGTGCATGTGTCTAAATCATGCAGAAAATGGCCTCAATTCACACATGGGGAATCTTGAAATGAGCACAGGACACCTAACCTGAGCTAAGACCTTTCAAAATATTTCCAAAAAAGAGGAAAACACCAGAGGATTCTGAAGGACAAGCAACTTAATATTTGTCCCAAATCTGATCTCGGAGAAATTACTGCTTCCGTCTTTGGAAGAAGCAACGTGCAAATGAATGGCCAAGTAACAGCCTGGGATCACGAGGGCAGCTCCAAGAACCACACCTGGAAAGCGCTTTGAAGAAGAAAAGCCAAAGTCAGGTGCCAGACGCTATTATTGAGGAGAGACGCCTTCTATTTCTATCCGCCCTGTCACGGGATCACCCCACTATTGACAGCTGACTGCATCCATCCCTTCCTGACTTCTAACCGCCAACACTCAGCCTTTCGAAGAAGAGACAGGTCCTGCCTGATTCCATTGTCAAGTGAGAGGAACTGATTCTTTGGGGCAGAAGGTTCATGAAATCCTGCCACCCTCCATACGCTCAGAGCTTGATTCCCTTGATTAGGACAGCAATTTACTGCCCATTTGTCAACCAGGCTCCGTTGGTTTTCACTCTAAATAGACTGAAATCTGACACAGATTACTGCCGCAACATAAAAAGATGGTAATTTTTTACAATCAGACTCATACCTCAATCCTCGGAAATAAGATATGTGCGGGATAATAGGTACTCGGGAGTGAACACCAGGGCTGGTGGCAGCCTGTGGTTCCCACAATAATATACCGTGACCTCTAATTCATGGTTTTAACTGTCCCCTCTTAACCTGCCAATCAAACAGCATGCATTACTCGCAAGTAGAAAAGTGAACGAAATCATGCTTCCGAAGGAGCGCTGTGCAATGCTAGCCTCCCCAGTGACCTGCTCAAGAGAGGAGAAAACCCAAGCAAAGGGCAGACAAGAGGTACACCATCTCAGAAGTTCACTTACTTACTCACTCTTTACCTATAGACTATTTAGGGACCGTTAATTACTTCTTTGCTCTACAGAAGGACAGGGCCTTGAGATCCCCAGTGGAATCTACGATGTGATAAGTCTTTGTGTCGAGGTGGTGATAAAGGGTTTCTAGCACCAGAAATTTGCTTCCAAGCCAACGAGGTTAAATACCGTCCTTAGGTGACCCTATGGCTGACATGAGATACTTTACACCGAAGAGCCTGGAAGAACCTTACAATAAAAAAAAGCACGAGTTTTAGAATTTGCATAGATGTCGTCCCGCACAGTCCTGACACCTTAAACTAACCCTGGGGTTTCCCCGTCACCGACGAAGTCTGGAATGAATTAAGCCATCTGTCCAAGCCTCTGACAAAGCTAAAGCATCCTTCATCATATACAAGAGATGTGTATCCCGCATTACACACTTGTGTGTGCAAGTCACTAGCACATGTGTCACACGTACGGTCATGAGAACTCCAAAAGCAAAGAATTCTGACAAGGGATCCTTCTGCAAGCTAGACACGCGTACATCACGTCTCATCATCAGCGCCTAATTTTCTGTGGGGATTTTATGTATGAGTTCCCTCTAGCAGCCCCGACACACAGCAATGATGCCCGAGAGATCCCACACACTTCAAAATGTCTAATAGAAGCCAGCCCGGAGAGCCGTGCCGTGTCCTTGGGGATTCATAAAACAACTAAAGAGTATTTCAGGTGTTTACTTGAAGCCATACCTATAACCATAAACTTGGGCATAAATCAAATTTTATAAATCATATCATTTAAATGCATGAAGAAAGTTAGCTCCAGTGGCGTCCAACTGCATATCGTTATGCAAAGTCAATAAAAACAGCCTAATTTACCTTAGTTGGTACAGAACACAGGGAATGTGATGCGCCGAGGTCTGGGCTTCGCACTGGAATGTAACGATCACGCACCAGAATGTACTCTTGGCCTTCTCGCCCCAGCAGGCAAGTCTGTTCTCCCCTACCGAACCCGGCCTGTTCTCCAAGTCTCGCCTCCTAGGCACACAGTTCAGGGAGTCTGGGTTTTCACGGACCTTCCTCATTAAAACAAAGTGTGTATGGGAGGAGAGAGTACTAAAGCCTCCCCTAAAATGGAATAAAGACTCAAAAACCAAAATATTACCCATGGTCTGAGCTGGATCCCAAAAGCCTGTAGAAGAGGCAGGTCAGGACCTAAACGCCCAGCGGGCTCCTCCTAGACTTCAGGCAATGAACTGCATGTAAGACACGGGTTCATAGCCATAGAGGGATGGAAAGGGGAAAGGTGTCCCGCGTTTTGCAGCTAGCTGTGGAGGATAAAACATATTTAAGTCAAAGTTTTAAAGACAACAAATGACAAGGGCCAAAACGAGGCTCCACACACATACCCTCTGTATTCCACCTGGAGCCATCCTGCCTCCTCCACGTGGAACAGAGAACCAGGGCCGCCAGATCTGATTCCAGAGTTGGCTGCTTTTCCTGACGAGGGATGTCACCTCCCCTTACCTAGCATTAGGGACGCACCCATGGCAGAGGGTAAGGACACCAAGGCAGGAGGCCTTGGAGGATCTCAAACTATGTGCTGCACACAAAACATCCCCGCAGCACTGATTCATCAGCGAACTGACATTAATGCTTCTCGCAAGATCCTGGGCCTGGCGATGGCCTCCTCCCAGCGTCCCTCTCGGCTAGGAAAGCCCTGTCCTGGGAGATGCCTGAATAAAACGCTGATTCCTAAAGAATCTTGCCTGCCACCAGATAAACATCCAAAAAATCACCTCATCCCTTCCCTAAAAACACCAAGAAAAGGAAAAAAAATCAAAAAAGCTGGGAGGTAATTAAGTCTCTCAGACACACATCCTGTACACACTCGGGACTTTAAAAGCCTCTGTGTGACCAGGCCACGTGGAAAATGAAGACGGAGGACTGCAGGTGACACTTACGCTTCTCCAGCCTTCGAAACGCAAACCCAGCATCTTTCCCCCCGGGGAATGAATGTGGTGTTGACCACAGTGACCCAAAGGAAATGCTGGCTGTGTGCTTTGCCCCCCAACCCCTTTGACTTTTTCTGTCCCTTATCGTCACTCATGTTAGGGGGCGTTTCTGCAAGCTCTCCGCAGGACTGGAGAAGCAATGAGCCCCTTTCAGCAAGAATACCAGTTGGAAGCATGTCTGGAACGTCTCTTAGGGATCTCTTCCTTTTTTCATTAAGGAGCCTGGGGTGCCTGGGAGGCTCGGTCGAGTAAGCGTCTGCCTTTGACTCAGGTCATGATCTCAGCATCCTGGGATCGAGGGATGGAGTCTTTCTCATCAGGCTCTCTGCTGGCATCATTTATACCAAATGACAGATGCCCTCTTCCCTTGCATGCCCAGTGAGTATTCATGCTAAGCACATAGACAAGGTGACTACTAGTGAATACTCAAGACGACTACCTCCGAAGACTGCTTTTCTTTGTTGTTGTTTTTTTTAAAAACAGGACAAAAACGTCCTTTCCAATATGGAGACGGGAAGTAAATGTGTCCTCTGCAACAGTAAAGTATGTAAGGAGAGATGCTTTTTCCTCTAACAAAAAGATAGTGAATTTGTCACAAATCCTTAAGAGTAAACCTGGCTTGTACGTTTTAAAGCCAGTCCGTAAAATATATTTGTGCCTAGCAAGAACTCCCGCTGCCCTTCATGGCAGGAAAAATCAAAAACTGCAAGTAGGGGGCGCCTGGGTGGCTCAGTTGGTTAGGCGACTGCCTTCGGCTCAGGTCATGATCCCGGAGACCCGGGATCGAGCCCCACATCGGGCTCCCTGCTCGGTGGGAAGCCTGCTTCTCCCTCTCTCACTCCCCCTGCTTCTGTTCCCTCTCTGGCTGTGTTTCTCTCTGTCAGATAAATAAAATCTTAAAAAAGAAAAAAAAACTGCAAGTAGGGACAGAATTAAAGGAAAGTGACTTAGCCAAGGTCACATGTGTGCGCTTGTGTGTGTGTGTGTCTGTCTGTCTGTCTGCCTGTGTGCGCGCGCGCGTGCACACACACACACACACACACACACACACAAAACCTGGGAGTCAGACCAGAGACTCGGGATTCCTAAGCCCAGTTCCCTCTAACCATCAGACTGCAGCTTATCTTCCTTTAGTGCATTTCCTAAATTGATGCCAAAAGGCAATTTCCATAAAAATCCTGCTGACTTTGATTTGGCAAGACCTGCAGCTTCTCCCGAGCTTTACAGGAAGTGAAATTAATCTGGGTGTATAGTGAAGACGCGCTTCTGGCCAGCTCCAAGCCTGAGGTCAACCTCCCCACATGCACAGCCACTGGCGAGAGCAGAGCGGGCGCAGGAAAGCCCACTGCCTATCCAGGTCTCACCCAAGGAGCCACTCTGCAGCTCTGTTTCCACGGAAGAGAAAAGTAATGCAATAAAAGGCCAAGGGCGCCTGGCTGGCTCAGCCGTTAAGCATCTGCCTTCAGCGCAGGTCACAGCCTCAGGGTCCTGTCCAGCCCAACATGGAGCCCCCGGTCAGGGCTCCTTGTTCAGCAGGGAGCCTGCTTTCCTCTCTGCCTGCCACTCCCCCTGCCTGTGCGTGCGTGCTCTCTCTCAAATAAATACAATATTTCCTTCTCCTAATGTGGTGCACAAACAGTGAATCTTGCAAAACTGAAAAAACAAAATAAAATAAATCACTAAAATTAATTAATTAGTTAATTAGTCTTAAAGAAAAGAAAAGAAAAACTACTTAGAAGGGAAAATTCTACCTCTCGTCCCTAGCTGTCCCAAGGTCCTCTGAGTTTGAATCTCCACTTGTCCAAGACTTGAGAACTTCTTCATTTATTCTCACCTACACTAGTATGGGAATGTCTTTCAGAGAGGAGAGAAGAAAGGAAACCAATGTGTATGAAAACCAATTACCTTTTAATTAAGCTGCAATTTGAGAAACACAACACTTTTCAAAACTGTAATGGTCAACTCACACGACAGGGAGTAACATTCCAGTGGCCCAAGGCACTGAATACTTTCACTTCTACATTCAAAAACAGAGATTTAGCTTCATCTAAAGGCTCTGCTCTCCCATGACCATCTGAAATAAATGCAAACAGAAAATGCTCTAGTCTTCCTGCATTGTAAATCAAGCTCAAAAAAATAAATAAAAACCAACCCTATTTATATGATGCCCTAGAACCTCTCCAAAGACTTGATCTCCTTATCAATAAAATATAGGTAACAGGGGCGCCTGGGTGGCTCAGTTGGTTAAGCGACTGCCTTCGGCTCAGGTCATGATCCGGGAGTCCCTGGATTGAGCCCCACATCAGTCTCCCTGCTCAGCGGGAAGCCTGCTTCTCCCTCTCTCACTCCCCTTTCTTGTGTTTTCTCTCTGTGTTTCTCTCTGTCAAATAAATACATAAAATCTTTAAAATAAATAGATAGATAGATAACAGCACTCACCTGTAAAGATTAAGTAAGCTAAAACACTTAAAGTATTAGGCACAGTGTCTCTCCCAGAGTAAATGATCAGTACACAGTAACTACCGTTTCAAGACAAAGCAGGATTCAGATCCTCACTCTCTCTCTTGTTCTAACTTGCCAGCAAGTTACTCAAGCTCTCTAAAGCCTCAGTCTCTTCTGCAAACTGGGGTGATACTCCCATAAAATGGACGGTATATAAATACAAAGCAGGAAGTACAGTGGCTGGAGAACAGTTCATGCTTAAATAAGTAATTATATTTATTTTTAACATCATCTTCAGTAAACTGCTAATCCATAATCTTATTAATTCCACAATCCCTTTCATCGTTAATCCTTGGACCTACAAGATCCAAAAGTCCAGTTTTAAATGAGCACCTATTTAAATTATATTAAAACAAGACTCAGAGGAAACTTGACACTTGGAATTTCAGATTCTTGTATTATACTTAAAGTGATGCAATGTATGCCTCAATTTGAACTTAAATGGGAAAAAAAGCTTGCTAAATTTAGAGAAAGCAGACATGTTACACCTCAATAACTTTTTATAAGACTTTCTTTGGGGGTGCCTGACTGACTCAGTCAGTAGAGCACAGGACAGATGATCTCAGAGTCATGAGTCTGAGCCCTAGGTTGGGTGTAGAGATTAATTAAAAATATTAAAAACTAATGATAGTAGAATTTTTTTTTCTCAGCCAATAAAACTTCAGAGGGGAGGGGCAGTCCTTAAACTGCCTCAGGCTCAGGTCATGATCCCAGGGTCCTTGGATCAAACCCTGCACAGGGCTCCCTGCTCTGCGGGGAAGCCTGCTTCTCCCTCTCCCACTACTTCCACTTGTGTTCCCTCTCTGGCTGTGTCTCTCTCTCTGCCAAATAAATAAATAAAATCTTAAAAAAAAAAACCCAGAGGGGGTTAAAAAAATCACAGGATAAAAACCCACCCAATCTTCTACTGTCCCACCAGCTCCAAAATCTCTTCTACTAGCCCTACTATATAGACATCACCCACAGGCTCTCACAAGCACTGTATCTACCCAATGTGTCATTTTGTTTTTGAAAGAAAATCTAAAAGAATGAAACAAAAAAGCACAACAGAGTCGTTCAGTAAGTGTCAACATCTATCTTATCTCAAGGATAGAACCCTCAGTGACAAAAGAAATAAAACTTTTTGATTAGCAAATGTCATCTTATAAAAACAGGAGGGACCAAATGATCAGTGTATGGTGAAACATAATCATTTTTTATTAGGTTATGTTAGTCACCATACAGTACATCATTAGTTTCTGATGTAGCGTTCCATGATTCTAAAATTCACTAGGGGCGAACCACATGGGAGTGTGATCCTCGCATCTCTCATCAGAACACTGCTGACATGATCCTTCAGAATCTTGTCTGCTGACTTTATATGAACCCTCTAACATCCCTTGTTGAACCGGAAGCTCTAAACCGAAGACCTTCCCCTATTTACAATACGCAGTCCTGTCTCATTTACTCTGACTTCGACACGGCCCAGGCTTGTTTCAGCCAACAAGATCATTTCTCTTCGGAGTTGTCCGGGACATTTCTAGTCTTACAGAGAGTAAGGTCTCTAGGTCCACAGACACATGGATTTTTTTTTTTAACTAAACTACCCTACTATAAATATATTTTCTCCTCCTTAGGATTTTCCTATTTTCTTTTCTCTAGCTTACTTTATTGTAAGGATACAGCATATAATACAAATACAAAATACGTATTAATGAACTGTTCACAGTATTAGTAAGGCTTCTGGTCAACAGCAGGCTATTAGTAGTTAAGCTTTTGGGGAGTCTAGTACAGCAAGGATTTTCAACTGGGGGGATGGGCGGAGTTACTGCCCCTAACCCCTTTGTTGTTCAAGGGTCAACAGTACTGTCTAGCAGCTGAACTTACAGAGCAGGAATGGGGACACCTGCGGGGCACAGCTGGTTAAGTGTCTGCCTTCGGTTCAGGATGTGATCCCCAGGTCCTGGGGTGGAGTCCCACACTGGGCTCCTTACTCAGAGGGAAGCCTGTTTCTCCCTCCAGCTACAACTGCCCACCCTACCCGCCCGGTTGTGCTTGCTCTCTCCCTAACAAACAAATAATTAAAAAAATAAAATAAAATTTTAGGGTGCCTGGGTGGCTCAGTGGGTTAAAGCCTCTGCCTTCAGCTCAGGTCATGATCTCAAGGTCCTAGGATTGAGTCCCGCTTAGCATGGAGTATGCTTGAGATTCTCTCTCCTTCTCCCTCTGCCCCTCCTATTCATATATTCTCTCTCTCTCTCTTCTCTCTCTCAATAAATCTTCAAAAAAAAAAAAAAAAGCTTAAAAGAGTATAGATGAAGGCTACATTTGTGTGCGTCCACCTCTACACCTCTCCTTTTCCAGGCATGCACGATGCCTGCCCCACGTGCAGCTTCTTTCCCTCCTCAATGTCAGCACTTGACCTCCACAGAGGGAACTGCAACCCATCAACTGCTCTCACAAATGTCTTCTTGAGCCGCGGTCACCAAAGCCCGGAGTGCCTTCACTGTACTTCACAGGCGTGGGTCTAAAAGATGAATCGCTTGAGCATGCCTACCAAGATGTGTTGAATCACTGATCCC
>PITA01029797.1:0-17410 GCA_004023965.1 Spilogale gracilis | reverse complement strand
CACACACACACACACACACACACACACACACACACACAACCTTGGCTTTTCTGCAATATGTCAGCACATGAGTTCTTTCATCCAATAACAAGAAACAAAGAGTAATTTGTAGTAATCCAAATGGGGAGAAAGAAACAGAGAAAGGAAGAAAAGCACAATTAGAGTTTACTTCTCAATTATTTTTAATATGGGATTTTAAAAACATGCCACACAAACGCCTCAGCTTTTCACTTTCGGTGGAAAAATTGATTTGAGGGAAGGACTGATCCCTCCTCCACCAACATGGCAAGTCCGAAAATAAATAGATTATCTTTATCAGCTAATAAGAATGCAACAACATGGCACTCTGGGGCAGGTGTTTTCTTCTGTGCTGTGTTGATGGAAAAGCTGACAAGGGACATTTAAAATTCATTGCTGGGAGACTCCATATTATAATGAATCTCATTAATAGTAATTAGGAGTTTTTTTTCCCTCCCCAGCTTCCATGGCTGATACCCTCGCTTTTATAGGTCAAAAAAGCTTAAATACTGGCCAGCCCCCTTAACAACAGGCAAGAACATTTGGTGCCTTAAGAATATGTCATAGGCTTCACTCAATTTCGAAGCAGAAAATGTTCATGTTCTTGCTGAGTGTCTACATTGGTCTGATGAAGCCACATTGCAGATTGAAAAAAAATCATGCCTGGAAATGGAAACAGGCTTGTCACAAAATCACCGATGACTTAATCACAATTATAGGCAGGCGATAGGTCAAGCAACCACTTTCCTTCCCTCATCTAAAGAGTTCTCTCGGAATTCATTATGGAAAATCATGACCCTTGCCCTGTGGACCTCGTCTGGGAATAGTGGGGTGTGTCTTGAAGTCAAGGGGCAGAGGAACTGTCTTCTTGCACTGGGATCAGCCTGACGAGTATAATCTAATTACTCTGTGTTTTCCTTACATGTGCAGACAGGGAGGGCTGTTTCTTTCTTGTGGCAGGGGCTGCAAAGAACAATCCTCCTGTCTGCACAGGGTGGTACGAGGGCTCCCAGACCTCGCGGGGATGGGGGCAGTGGAGGCCTTGCCATTCGGTACGTGTTTCTGCTACGTCTCCCCCGCAGCCTGCCCTTCATATGCGTCCCAGCCAGTGCGCCACCCCGCAGCTTAGCTCTCGAACGCTAATGCCAACCTAATTATATATTTTGGCTTCCGTTTTTGCAATAGGCTGTACTTAAGCAAAATTTAGTGCTGTCTTCTGTGTTCCTACAGCTGGATAATTACAAGGCCCTTCAGTTTTTGGAGCAGGAAATTAATGATACAAAGATGAGGAGCTATTTAAAGACAGTAGGGTCTGTACTTGCAGGGACCCACTCCTGGAAAGCATTGGAACTCTGTGAAGGTAGCCCCGAGGCGGGAGGCAAGGAGGTTGCGGGTTTCATTCAGCTTCAGAGTCAAAAGGGTTTTGATGCTTGGGGTCAACGTATTGTCAAAGGCAAGCTCTACGAAAACATGCCTTTCTTGTAATACCTCCACCTACATCCTGTCTAATAAATGCTCCTTAGATGGGGGTTGGCTGGGGAAGGCGTTGGCAAAGCTGAAAGCTAGAAAAATAGAACTCCAACAGAACTCTTCAAAGTCCCCGATTAGTGGAACAGAAATATATATAAAACATTAAGGCTCGAAGAAACCCTAGAAATCATACAGTCAAGGGATATTGAAAAGCATACTTTTAAACTGCAGAAACATCCAAGCAGAGGGGAACTGTAAATCCGATGAAGCTGGGGCTGGCCCCGGGTCCCGGGACACTCCCACCGTCCTGTGCTAGGAAAGCTTCTAAGCAGGACGCTCAGGTCTGGCCCAGGGGAGAGAATCGCATTGCTGATACAATTATATTTCCAGTACTACCTTGTATCGAAGCCTAATGTATTAGCTGAAAACCCTTAGCTGCCGTCCAGGACAGAAGAAAAAGGAGGTGCTTGGGGTCCCAGAGGACCACCTACCCTACAATTCTCTCCCCAGAGCAGCCACTGACAAGGGCTGGGTGCTGCTAAAGTCTTCAGACGATGGTACCCAGTTGTCTTGCAAAGGTTTTAAACGTCACAGGTGGGAGCCCGGGTCATTAACTATTTCACATGGAGGAGGTGAAAATGTTCTGGAGGAAAGCATGTATTAGCCAAAGCAAAGTCAGTGTGTTAATTAAAAAAAAAATCAACAACAACAACAACAACAACAACAACAAAAATGTCCTTGAAGAGATCAAAGGCAGGAAAAAGAATGGTTTTAGATGAGTCCATTCTTTCTTCTTCCAGGTGAGGAGGTTTGTGGCCTTCTGGCATGTGGCCTTTCGCCCTGCCATATGTAGGAGCAGAGACAGTGGTCCTCAGGGCAAGCTCCTGAAGCAATTAAAGAATGCTTGGCCTCGGCAGGGAACAGAAACCAGGGGAGGTCTCCCTGGTCTTTCTACTATTTGGGATGAGAACAACAACAATCCTCCAAAGCTGTCCTTTCTTCTCTGTGTCCAAGAGCTTCCTTTCCTTCTTTCTTTCTCTCTCTCTCTTCAGAGAACCATGTGTTCCGAGTGTTTGCATGTGTGTGTGGTTGTGTGTCATTGTGGCTGAGTGTTCAGCTGTGTGAGGGCGTATGTGTGCACCCAGCCTGGTCGGTGGAACATGGGACGTTGAGCCCTAGCCATCTGAATCCAAATCTCCCATCCATCCCTCCCCGGATGGTTAGATGATCGGGGCTCACACCTGATCGCGGTATGTATCAGCGTCCACTGGAGATCCTGCTCAGCTCAGAGCACTGGGTTCACCCCAACACCTTCTGATTCACCAGGTCTGGGATGGGTCTGAGAAGCTGAATTTCTAGGAACTTCCCTTGTGAGGCTAACTCCATACTCAAAGATAATCAAACATTCTGGTATCCCTATGGTGGGAAATGAGAGACCCACCACCAGGGCAGTTGTAAGGAATTGAGTATGTAAATGACCTGGACTCAGGCCAAAGATAGTGAGGTGCTGAGAGGAGAGAAGCCCCCTCAACTGAGCATCACTCTGTCCTAAGACTAAATGAGCCACTTGCTCATCTGAAGGAATGTGGCAATAGGAAAATTAATGTCACTGTGAAGACTATGATATCATGCACCATGGGGAGGCCATACTCAGAAATGCTGAATTTTATTACAAACCAAAGAAGTTGTTTTAGAAGGAATTTTAGGGGCACCTGCCTGGATTGGTCCGTAGAGCTTGGGCTCCTGAACTCAGAGGTGGTGAGTTTGAGCCCTATGTTAAGTGTAGAGGTTGTTTAAATACACTTGAAAATAAATAAGCAAACAAACAAATAAATAACATCAATTTTAGGTCTTCACTCTGAGTATGGTGGTGACATTGTTTCAATATGTACATCTAGTTGTACTTTAGATGGTAACAGATGTATCGTCTTCTGGAAATCTGTAGGATATTTTGCTTCCTTTTACAATTTGGCTCAATAATCTGTGTACCACTTTCGGGTCCAGAATGAAAAGATGCCTCTAGATGCCTTTGGTCTTTCGAATGGTGATTTGTTGGCCCAATTACAACGATTCCATCTTTTTTTTTTTTTAAAGATTTTATTTATTTGACAGAGAGAAACACAGCCAGAGAGGGAACACAAGCAGGGGGAGTGAGAGAGGGAGAAGCAGGCTTCCCGCCAAGCAGGGAGCCTGATGCGGGACTCGATCCGGGTCTCCGGGATCATGACCTGAGCCGAAGGCAGTTGCTTAACCAACTGAGCCACTCAGGCGCCCCCGATTCCATCTTTAATATCTCTTTGCTACAGGGATTACTGGTCTTCCCTGGTGAGTGTATCTAGTGACTTTTCTGAAAGACAATGGAAACACGGGCTGTCGTGGTTCCCTGTCACTTGATCGCGTGCTGTTGCTCACCAAGACCACGGTGACAGGCCCTAAGTTGGAAAACCACCCACAGTGAACAAGATTCAGGGCACTGGGCTTCTCCATCATGCGTCAGTGCCTTCCACTCAATCTAGTGTCACTCTGATATTTTAGCTTTGAAACAATTCAGGAAAAATGGTGATATTAAGGTGATCATTATAATCAACATCCTTCTCTTTTGATGCAATGCTACCCATGAAGGATTGGCTTAAAGATGTCGAAGAAGGAAGTTGGAAACACACAGTGGAAAACTTTCCTCTTTATCTGCCATTTGGAAAACTTTTTTACTTTGAAGATTAAGATTTCTAATCACAGGAGCTCAATATTGTAAGTTTAGTTTAAGTTCTTTTAAATATTTCAATGGCATTGGTTTAAAACCCAATGTAAGTATGGGTCTTTTCTTCTACTAAACACACACACACACACACACACACACACACACACACACAATATTTCAAAGTAATGGCCTTGTACGCATGAAATATTGTATCCCTTGATTAAATTTTGTAGCCTCTGATTACACGGGAGCTGTGAAATATGACTGCGTCACCGGCTGGCAATAGATAGGTCGTTAATACATCTGGGTCGCTACTGTATTTAGGTACATCCAGATCCCCCTGTCTACTACTCAGAGGTAGATAAATGAGGAATGACCATGTGACATAGAGGCGTCAAGAAAAACTAGAAAGAGAAATTCAATTACTTCCATAATCCTTCTTACATTTCTACTTTACATAATTCCTCATCATTACAAGAGGCCCCTGATTCTTTAATTCACTTTTCATTATAGACCAGCTTGTCATATACTCCAACTCAAACTGCTTACCTGGTCACAAAATTTTAATATCCTTTCAGTTAGGAGCCTGGGATCTTGCTGTCTCCATAATTAACATATCCCAGATCTGTCTGGATTTTTCTCTGTATTTGTAGATCTAATCTGCTGCGCCATAAGAAATCACTGTAGCCATGCCCAGTAGGCAACATCTCACTTGGGCATGAACGCCAAGGCATTCATACCCGCACAGCCAGTAGGAATGAACTATCCGTGCACAAGTGAAGAGTAAACAGGAGACGCAGTCCTCCGCCCTTCCAATCATTCGGGACGTGTTGACGGAGAGACACATTCACTCCCGGATGCATGACATGTAGACACAGTCGCAGAAGAAACAGCAGCTTTGACATCCTGTAACGACGGATGAAACTGAAGCTTAGCATTAGTCGCAGAATATCCGGCATCGTGTCAGATACTTATTAAGTGTGATTCTCCCGTGGCCTTGTCCCTGATCCCTGTCTGAGTTGTTAGCACACCTGGACCCGTGAAGTCAGTATTTCGCACAAAGTGGTCTAAGGACGAGATCAATGTTACAAGGACGGTCCGCATGCACAGTCCGCTAAGCACGCTAGACACAAGGCCCGCGGTAACGAGAGTGATCAATCCACTCACAGCCGTCCATGGTACGTCCATCAAGAGACTAAAGACAGGTGTACGGGAGACAATCCAGTTAGGGGGAACACTGGGTGCAAAAGGGGTTCCGCACAGAAGAGCAGAAGTCAAAGACGACTCAGCATGAAGGCAGATCATGGTTTCCCCATGCCTTTTTTATTTTGATCTGTGTATTACACTGAGAAGACCCAGTTAAGAATAAACACATTATAAAATCTGTTGACACTGGAGAAAAGAGAGGGAAAAATCAAGTTACGACTTGGCACCCTTCCTTTAAGGGAAGAGCGTCGGCCACTTCTTGCACGTCTGGCCCCTCCCATCATCAGGGGAGGGTTCCCATAGCCACTCTGGCACCCAAGTGCGAAAGTGTCTTTCCCAAAACAGAGACACCTAAGGCGTCCCGGAGTCCTTTGTGCCAGCTCCCTTTGATATGTTTCTGCAAATCCTATTGATGAAAAGATGGTTCATCGAGGTGAGCTTTCAACTTCCTAGACACTCCACAAGGTTGTCTTCTGAAGGCAGGGAGTATAGGAAAGATCCCTGCTTGGTATGTTTGCTGCCAGACCGGTCCCGGCCCTGACTGGCAGGCCGAACATGTGCAAGGTGTTCGCCTGTGGCATCGTGTGGCAGCTCCTAACGGCAATCCAGAGACATCTGCCTGCAGGCCCTGGGGCCATGGAAAGAGCAGATGGAGGCCCGGACGGGCCATCTCGGTGGCCTCTCCCGTTCCTGAAAGAGACACCTGGGAGAAGTCTGGTGGGTCTGGTGGTCTTTCTTGTTATTGAAACGACCAAGCACACAAGAAAGAAAGAAAGAAAGAAAGAAAGAAAGAAGGAAGGAAGGAAGGAAGGAAGGAAGGAAGGAAGGAAGGAAGGAAGGAAGAAGGAAGGGAGAGAAATAGAGAGAGGGAAGGAAGGAAGGAAGAAAGAAAGAGGGGGAAAGGAGGGAAGAAGGGAGAGAGGAGGGAAGGAAAGAAGGAAGAAAGGAAGGAAGGAAGGAAGGAAGGAAGGAAGGAAGGAAGGAAGGAAGGAAAGGAGGAAAGAAAAGTAAAAAAGAAAAAATGGGGAAAAGATAATTATTTTAAAAACAAAGGTGTTTTACAAACTGTATGGTATCGTACCAATATAAAGTAACATTTGGTTAATTAGTTGAACACGGACGTAAAAAACATGTGAAAGGGTGACAAATGATTGGAACTTGGCCTTGAAGGAATTAGAAAGAGTCCTTGAGCCAGAACTCTCCGCCACCAGCCTTCCACGGTCTTGCCTAAGAGAGCAGCGCTGGAGAGCGGACCCCCAGAGCCACACCTCTGCACGCCTGGAGAGCGGACCCCCAGAGCCACACCTCTGCACGCCGCCTGCCTTAGCAAACAGAAACTGATGTGTGACCTGCAAACAATCCATCAAACAGAATACTGCTTGCAGCCAGAGAAAACAGGGAGCGTCCTCAAAACAAACCCACCCCTTGCCATTCATTACCCTATAAGTCACACCCAGGGGACTGCAAGATTCACAGTTTGTATTAAACCATGATCAGTTTGTCATTCCCAGAAATCGCTAGGAAAACAAAAGAACAAAATTGATGAAATAAATAAATGAAATAACCCGAGTCACACAGTATTAGAAAGATACATCTTCATACACGAGTCTCGAAAATTTATCACCCTTTCGGCATGTAGCATTCCACATCCCCATATATTATCTGTGGTTTAGTGTCGTGTCTTTGCAGGGGTACCATGCTTGGAATGCATAAAACTTGTGTCCGTGTTTTGACAGTGAGCTGCCTCCAATCCGTGTTGGAAGTCGGTGGGATATCAATCAAAAATCAATGAAATATGGAAAAGCCATGGCATCTTGGTGTGGCTGAATGAAGATGAGGGGCATCAGGGTCCCCGTCCAGGTTTAAAGATGAGAGATTAGAATGCAAATTTATGGCCAGATTGTTGCCAGGAACACTCTATCCCTGTTCAGGAGACACAGTACCTGAGCTTTAACAATGAAACATAGTGTCGTCTATGCATTAACTTAATGAAGGTCCTTTTAAAATCTTCATGATTTTTCTCCATGTCACAGATGTCATTCCCATTTTTGAGATGAGGAGCTTGAGGTTAGAGAAGTCACGAGACTCGCCATATAAGTGTGGCTTAGAGCTGCAGAAATGTCTTCTCTGTCGTGTCTGGAGACCAGAAATCCCTAATCAAGGTGTCAGCAGGGTCAGGCTCCCGCTGCCCCTAGGAGTGGGGGGACCTTTTGCCTGTTTCAGCTCCAGGAACACTAGGCACACGTTGGTCTGCGGCTGCCTCATGCTGGGTCTGCCTTTTCTTCACGTGGCTTCTGTGTCTCTCTGCAAAGCCATCTTCTTAGATAACTTCTCATCCACCGCATCAGATGGGGGTGGGGGGTCACCCTACTGCAGGGTGACCTCATCTCATCCTGATTAATTTTATCTACAACAACCTGGTGCCCAGCTATAGTCACCATTACAAGTGCAGAGGGTTAGAACTTCCACCTGTCTTTTGTGGAAAAACAGAATTCAAGCCACAGCGCTTCCTCTAAAGTCGTCAAGCCAATGAATGGCCTGTTGGAATCCGAAGTGTGGTCTCCCACCTTATTCTTCCTACACCCTTTCCCCAGAACAGGTATCTGGGACTAAGGGCGCAGGAGAGGGATGGTGGGCATATCCTCGCACCATACGACGGTAGGGACCGAGCATACACCCGCACAGGCAGCTCAGGCGTTGTTCGGGTGACGGAGCGACAACGGAGCCAACAAGGGCAGTGGTGACTCTGATATCAATAGATGACCTTTTCCTGGCCACGGACGCCAACAAAACAAACGGCCAATCCCTCAGACAAGAAAAAGAAATATGGATTAATAGGGAAGTGTTGGTGCATGATAAGTACTGCGTAGAGAAGTGACAGTGTGCGTGAGTGGGGCAGGTCTCCTGGCTCCTCACGCGGGCAGTCTGGGCACAGCGAACGTGGATGGCATCCCTGAGGTCCCTTCAGCAGGAGCTGGTGTAGCCTCTGCAGGGCAATTTACTAGTCTTACACTGTCACCGTTTACAAGTCGACGATCTCATGCCCGCTCAGTTACAGAAGCCCCAGCGCGACCTCAGGATCGTACTATGGTGGGCTCAACGTCGTTCCACCGTCTGCACCAACAATGCCCACCCAAGCCTGTGTGGTGTCTGGGCCGTGGTCCAGTCCCGTTGCGCCACATTCCACTGTGGAGACCGTGAATCTGCTCCAGGACACTGGCGGGATTATAGGTTTGGAAAATCAACAACTGAACTCAACATCACCAAAATCTGTGTGTCTTGTATGTGATGGGGATGAAGCAGGACCCCAATTATGACCTGGTCTTTATCCACTGTCCCTCATTTTGTGATGTCTCTGGTCTCCTGCTTCCTGCATCCAAGGCTGGTCATGCCTCCTTCTCTATTCCTCAGCCTTCTTCACCTCTTCTAAGATCTTGCCTTGCTGGTAGTTCTACTATCTCTGGGAGGAAACACTTTTCCAACCTCTAAAAAGTCTGTCTTTGATTCGGTATGGTATTAATTTTCCTCTTGTCACTCACACAGCTCTTTCTCAACTTCTCTCCTGATTTTTCCTTTCTCGGAGCTCTTAGACTCTGGTGGACTGCAAGGACCTCTTCTCTCCTTACCTTGCAGACGGCAGTGTGAGACTTGGCCTCTGTGGGATGAGCTGGGCAGCCTGGGCACCTGACGTAACCTCTCTTATTCACCGCATATCCCATCACAGTGTGGACATGATGCCAGAACCAACCTTGGGGCGCTACCGAGCAGATCGGAAAGGTCGAGTCCGCGGAGCCTGGGGTGGGCAGGGAGTATGTGTGATGTTCCCTCTTGTGTCCACGTTTTCGTTCTTCATGAATTGTCCTCCCTCTCCACCCTTGTCAGCCTGTGGGACTTCTCCTTATCCTTCGTGTGTCCCCTCAGCCACCGTTCCTCAGAGATTTGGGGTGCCATTCCCCCTCTTCCTTCTCCATGGCAGAAGGAAATTCCCCCCACCCAATACTCCTCTTCCCCTTTGCTGTCTCTCCTGCAATGTGGTCATTTCTTGTTACTGAGCTCTTCTGCTTTATTCTCTTTGCTATCTCCCTTCATAGACTGTGAGATTCGTCAGGCCCAGAGATTTGATCGTGTCCTAGCTTGCTCGCAGCCCAGAGTGATAGGAACCCCACACGCATGGAGGATTGTGTTATTTCTCTCTCTCTGCAGAACAAATGATCCCCACATTTAACAGCAGGTAATTAGTCAGCTCAGGCTTCCATAACGAAGTGCCATAGACCGGGTGGTTTGAATAACATGCATTCACTGTCTCCCAGCTCTGGAGGCCCGAAGTCCAAGACCAAGGTGTGGGCGGTGTGCTCTCACCGGGGGCCTCTCCCCTTGGCTTTAGGCAGCCACTTTCTTCCTCTGCACACCCACAGCTCAGGTGTCCCTCTTCTCACGAGGACACTAGTCCTCCAAGACCTGCCCTGATTGCCTTGATATCTCCTAAAAGGCCCCATCTCCAAGTACAGTCACATTACGGTCAGGGCCTCAAACTATGAATTTGGGGTGGGGGACATAACCGAGTCTCAAACACACTTGGACAGCATTTATTGCCCAGGAACCTGGGCCTGCAGGGCTGTCCCCTGGCTCGGGCTCCCGGAGGCTCTGACCAAGATGTCATAGTCCAGGGAAGCAGTCAGACCAAACTTCACTGAGAAGCTCTCTGCTGAGCTCATTCTCAGGGAGAGGGACTGGTTTCCTGCAGGCCTGGGCTGGGGGTGCCCTCAGGCCTTGTCCTCTGGACCCCTCTGGCTTCGTCAGAGCGAGCACTTAAGGAGGGAGAGAAGAGGGATGGGCAGTGCACAGCGTCGCTGGCCTGCCACCTGATCAAGTGTGCCCCCCCCCACACTGCACATGCTCTTTTCATTAGGAAGTGGGACCGGGTCCAGCCAGAGTCAGGGGTGGGGGTGGGGGCTACAGAAGTCCGGAATCCGAGGGCCGGGCCGCTGGGGCCCACGTGGGAGAGCTGCACACAGCTGTCCACACTCCGGCCGGGGGCAGGGGCGGGCTACACGGGGACACGGGCCGGTGAGGCTTGTAGGACTGGACCAGGTGATCCCAGGAATGACCATAAAGAGGACAACATCGCAGTTTCCCCCATGGCTCTGTTTCAAGTGCACAGAGCACTTTCTGAAAGATCGATTCTAAGAAATTGGACTTTCGGAAGAACATAGCAGGTCAATCACAAGAGCCTGGGATAGTATGAAAAATCGTGAGAAGGCCTGGGCACACAGCCCTCGCGCCTGGTTGAGGCGACACTAGGCCCGTCCCTCCATTGTCCTCACAGGTGCGTCGCAGGCAGCTCTCTGGAAGGCCAGGGGCGCTCTGTGCTGAGGTCAGCCCCGCCAGGGGAGGTGAAAGTGACCGGCCCATAACACTGACACTCCGTGATCCCAGAATTGTACATCTAGGGTCTGCTATGATACCTGGTTCCTTTAAGTTAGTAAATATCCATTACTAAATATTTGATATTTGCCAGGGTTGTTTTTTCATGCAAACTAACTCTGTGCTGGGCCTTTCAGGGCCTAGAGCTATAGGCCGGTAAAGCTAATTAGCATGACAATCACTGCCCAGCATCCAAGGAGGGTTAGGAAAGATCCAGATAAATGTTTACTTCCAGTGCTGTTTGGAAGCTTTTCCCCCGATTATTCAGATTATACCGGAGGCCCGCGGGGCTCCTTCGCAGCAAGCAAGTGGCGCAGAGCAGGTCAAGGCACGTGTCCTATCGGTGGACCTGTGTCCTCCCGGAAAAAGACGTGATGGAGTCCTCTAACTCCCAAAACTCCAGAAAGTGATCTTAGTGGAAAGTAGTGGCGTTTATTGAGGTCACTGGGGTGTGCCCTAAACCAGCAGGACTGACAGTGGGAAGGGGGACATGCGGACACGGGTGTCCATGTAGGATAGCGCCGTGGAGACCGCCGGCCAGCCCCCGCATGTGGGCGGCTGGACACAAGGAGGGCCCGGTTCCCCTCACAACCTTGGGAAGAGCGCCAGCTGCCCTCATCCTGGCCTCAGACTTCTGTCTTCCAGAACTGGGAGAGAATAAACTCCTGCTGTCTGGTCTGTGGTCCCCAGAACACAGATGCGGCGCCTGCACTCACTGGTCAAAGGCAGAGGCTCCGGTATCGACGCCAGACTCATTCTGGATCAAGGTGTTTCCCCTCTGACTCCCTCTTGGTGTTGGGGGCGTCCCTGACTCTGTCTGCAGACCCCGGATGGGAACTGCCCTCGTCCTGCTGTTTCGCTCCTGGAATTAAGGAGAGTAGCTCTCTTGGGATTTGGCCTCCAGTTGGGCCCTTTTTACCACCTGCTGGCTGTATAATTTTACCTTCAGCTTCTTACTTAGACTCTGAACATATTAAATAAAATTAGAAGAGCTCAAGCGAAAAGATTTAGAGAAACAATAGGCCTTCCCAGCCATGCCCGAGGTGACATAAGGAACCAGGGAGAGAAGAAAACCTCTAGAGACTTGCACCTACGTCACGAGACAGACCAGCTGGACTGAAAAAGAAAGGAAGGTAAGAAAACGCAATGAAATGTACACACTTCTTTATCCACTCCCCCGAGAAGTGCATTCTCAGTACTTATTTTTGGCCAGATATCATGCTAGGTATTGAAGGCAGGAAAAAAAAGACCAAATTCTCAGTGGAGTACTTCCGATCTGTTTCACCTCCTCCGTCATGATTTCCCAGCCACTTAGGACACAGAGCAGCTCCCCTGAGATGGGAAACGTGTTGGGATCCGCTCTGTCCAGCCCCGGTTGCTCAGCCCAGGGAGGCCGCCTGCCTCGGCTGAAGAAGAAAATGTCCCCGCCGTGATGTCAGGGCTCAGCCCAGGGAAACAAACACCCATCCCACTGAACAATGGCCTCGGCTCCTTACCCACTTGGTGACATCCATCCGACAATATCTCAGTTTTCCATCCCCTTGGTCCGTTCTAAGCTTTGCTGTGAAGAGTTAGTATCCCACCTTTAAATTCCCGTGCATATTGAAAGTCACCATTACAAAGGAAACCCCCCCCGTGTGTGTGTATGTGTGTGTGTGTGTGTGTGTGCGCGTGCGTGTGTGCGTGTGTGTCTCCTTGCACCTCTGTCCTGTACACAAAAACTCTATAGCCAGTGTGTCACGGCAGGAGGCAGGTTAATCTCTTACAGATCACTAAAATAGTAATAAGTCTCCGGAATACTAACGCATAGTAAATACCAGCCCCCTTCGCCCGCCCGTGACTTCAGCGAGCACCAGGCGGGCAGGGGAAGCATGGCATGCTGGAGACATACGTCGCTCCCTCCTTTGCTCTGATTCCACCGCGGCCTGATTTTGAGCAGCCGGTGTGTTATGTTCTCTTCTCCATCCAGGCAGCCAGAGATGTAAAAAGGTACAGAAAATGCTAGAATCTGCCAGCGGCGGCAGAGGCAGCAGCAAAAATAGAAAAATCCATTCAAAGCATGTGGGTCACCAGTCTCAGCATTCCCAAATTGGAGTTGGCTGGAGGGAGGGAGGCAGGCAGAGCCCCGTGGCCTTCTCGCGGGGCTGCTTGTTCAGTCTGTGCACAGGGTCCTGAGCCAGCCCTGACCGTGCCGCCTAGCCTGGGAGGAGGGTCCCATCTCTCCCAGACACCTGAACCCCGGACAGGAGCCCCTGATGCACAAGACATGCCAGCCCAGAAAAGATCTTCCCGGGGCTGTCTGCTCCTCCCAGACCCTGAGGGAAGAGCTCACACTTTCCCTGCTCCTCCTGCCCCAGTGGGCATCCTGGCCATGAACAGCTCCTGGTCCTGCCCAGTCCACTCTGCTGAAATGACACCTCAGCCTGCAAGTCAGAGGCTCCCTCAGCAACCCTCTGTCCGCTCCTGGAGGGGAAGCCTCCTGGACAAGAGGGAGAAGCAGCCATCAATGCAGAACACAGATGCTGTGGTCCCATGGGAACGCCCCAAGGGAAGGATGGCATCCCCCCACGTACTTGGTACCCAGCTCATGGCCGTCCCTCCTGTCCTACCTCCCTCAACACTGGGCAACAACCTTTCCCAGTTCCTGTGTAAGCCTCCACCTTCTCCCCAGTGTCTTCACCCCACTGTGTCCTGAAAAGGTATCCCCAACCGAATGGGAGATCAAGATTGAAAGAAGCTGCCCCCCCCGTTCAATCCCCCAGCTGACGACAGACCCCTCTATTCCCCATGTCCTCTCCGTGTTGTTGGGAGAGACTGAAGGAGGAAAGACACCTGTTTCAGGTGCCAGGTGCCTGTCTCCTGCCATATACGTTATTTCCCGAGTCCCCCCACCCTGTCCCCCGCAGGTGGCTGGAGAGCTATGTCTGGAGCTGCTTTTTCTTCCTTCTCCAAGGCAGCAGGTGGTAGTCTCCACACCGCTGCGTCTTGTTCTTCTCCATTTCATCTTTCTGCTCCTGCTCTGAGGGTCACAGCATCTAGGAAGAGGCACACCAGCAGCTTCCCAGCATCTGTGCCCAAAAGCCCAAGGGCTGGTCCAGGAAAGCAGGAACTTGGCTGCAAAGGTGGGGGCAGAGGAGTGAAAAAGTCCCCCTGGAGAGGCTCTCCTCTGCCCTGTGCTAAGTACTTTACACACCCCATTTTACCGAAAGTGATTTACTCAAGCCCAATCCCAGAAGAGGCTGATCTATCTGCCTTGAAAGTCCTGTAAGAGTAGAGGTCAAATCTCTCTATCTGTAGAATTCCTTTACAAAGCAAATAAATGCAGGGCTACCCCTTGGTGAGCAGCCGCCTGAAACCTGCTCTGGGTTCCTTCCGAGGGCACCTGTCTAGAAAACTCCCCTCACTGGACCAGAGGAACTAAAATCAGGTATTCCCCAACCCTCGAGCTGGACGTCAGTGGAAGGCAGGCCGTATGGCTGTAGAAACTGTGCACCTGGGCGCCTGGGTGGCTCAGTTGTTGAGTGCCTGCCTTTAGCTCAGGGCAGGATCCTGGAGTCCCAGGATCAAGCCCCCATCAGGCTCCTTGCTCAGCGGGAAGCCTGCTTCTCCTTCTCTCACTCCTCCTGTTTGTGTTCCCTCTCTAGCTGTGTTTCTCTCTGTCAAATAAATAAACAAACCTGAGAGAAAGAAAGAAAGAAAGAAAGAAAAAGAAAGAAAGAAAGAAAGAAAGAAAGAAAGAAAGAAAGAAAGAAAGAAAGAAAGAAAGACACTATACACATGGCTGGTGGTAGTGTACTTGTTAATCTGCACTCCTATTTTTGTTAAGAAAAATATTTTAGAAGCAGTGTTTGATTGAGTCAGTCATGTGTGGGGCAGTAGAGAACTCCTGCACACATAAAACCATTCCAACATTCGAACATAACAGTAGTGTCTACTTTGATACAAGTTTCTCATTTTTCAGCAAATATGTTGTATATGTTTAACCATTGCTTCTGAGTGGTATTACCTTTTACATTTGGTATTGCATTTGGAGCATTTACCATATTATTTCAGTATCATGCTCCCTATAGTTACATATTATTATGAGGTTTCTGTAATCGTTAAACAGACAGCACAGTATCTGGCTGAATAGATAAGTAGTTCTGTTTATAACTATTCCTCTACTTTTTTTCCCTTTTCATCTCATAGATTGTTCCATTAAACATACTTCTTCATGAAGCTTCTTTTTCCAAGCTAGATGTACTGCCTTAGAATTCATTCCCAGAAAAGTAATTACTGGACCAAAAGACATCTTGACTTAATCACTGTCTAGAAGATTGTGCCCATCCTACCCCACGAGTAGGTGAGAAGTCTATTTCACAGAACTATCATCTATACTATTAACATTCAAATAATTTTGGCCATTTGATAAATGAAAAAAAAGTGGTTTGTTTTCATTAATTCACCGTATGAGCCTGAATGCCATCTGAGATGCTTGCTTACCTGTAGAATTTCCATTTCATGCATCATCTGTGCCTTCATTCCCACTCCAGGTAGAAATCGGAACATTTGTTAAAAATCAGTGAAAAGCCCTCATTTTGTGATGACTGGATGACTCCACCTTTGCATCACCCCCTCACCTGTCGCCGGTCACTATGGGACTGCGGCGCCCCCAAACTGACCAGCGCCCACCCTGCTCTGGGCGCCCACACCCTTGCATCTGCTCTGGGGCCCCATCACTGAACACCAGGGCTGTTGCCCCTGCCAGCGCAGGGACCCCCTTGGCCTGGCATCTTGGCATGGGAAGCTGGATGGATGAAAATTGAATGGGGCCATCTTGGAGCAGAAACACTCCTGCTGAGGTCAAGGGTGTCCAGGCTCGTGGCATTGAGTCGCAAGCACAGAACACATAAACTCCCCAGGGCTCAGTGGGGATCATGGTAGGACACCGGTCACTCTTATTTCTAGTTCCCAGGCAGCATAGCCTCTTTTCTGAACTTTCTTCCCTCCCTGCTTTTATCTGCCACGGGCATTCCAACATTTTGAGCTCACTCAGCATGAGCCATGACTTTCTCCAAGCGTCCAGGAGTGCTCATGGGCTTTCCACCATTTCCCACAGTCCTAGCTAATGCCTCAAGTCTTAGGTTACTGAGTTTCCTATCAGCATGTTTGTTCCCTTCCCTCACTCAGTGCTCTGCCCCCTGAAACAAGCACTCTTGGAACCCAGCCCCACACAGTCTCCTGGCTTCTGCTGGAAATCCCATGCAAAGACGGTTTCTTCCCTGGCAGATGTGGTCTTCCCTGAGCTGGGCGATGCTCTGGTGTGGACGGCAGGTGGGGAAAGACTGAGTTTGTGGAGGGCATGTGTGCAATGCGAACACTGCACCGTCTTGGAGCCAGGGAAGAGTGCTACCCTGGAACAGGGACACAGGGACCACTTCTGCGGGTGTGGAGGGTGACAGGTGTCTAGGGATTCAAGATTTGCAAATCCATTGACCTAATTTTCAGGGCCCCATTGCTTTGAAGTCAGAGTCCTGAGGACAGTGGAGCAAATTTCCTGGAGTTGAGATTAGTCCCCTCTGGGGCCCCTAACCCTACAAACAATGAAGTGTTATCTGATTCCTGATTCTCAGCTGCCTCTGCCCTGTGGCTGAAGAAGAGGGCGGTCTCTGGCAGTCAGCTCCGGGGTGCTGTAACAGTAGATAGGGGAGGGCTTAAACAACAAGTATTTATCTCCTGCTGTTCTGGAAGCTGGGAAAAGCCAACACCAAGGTGGTGGCAGAATCAGTTCCTGGTGAGAACCCACCACCCAGCTTGCAGATGGCCGACATGCCCTTGTGTCCGTGTTCCATGTCTCTTCCCACCGTTACAGGGGTTCAATCCCACCATGGCTCCACACTCAGGGCTTACTCTAAATCTAATCACCTCCCAAAGGCCTCACCTATGAATACCCGCCCACTGGGAGTTAGGGTGTGCACAGGTGAACCTGGGGAGTCAAACATTCAGCCCATAACGGAGGCCCTCTGACTCCCGTGCATATCTACAGTGAATCACTCTTGCCTTTTATCGTTTCTCTCTAGAGCAGTGAGTCCCCTTTGGACACTGCTGACATTTGAGGTCTGATCGGCCTGTTTGGGGGACTCCCGTGGGAGGCTTGGCAGCCCACCTGGACTCCACCCACCAAACAACAGTCAGAGTAAGCCCCCCACCCCGGCGTGACAACCCAATATCCCTCATCACCACATATCCCCTGGGCAGCAAAATATCCCCTTGACGAGATCCACTGCTTTAACATATGAATAGCCCTCAAGAAAGAACCCTGGATTCCATGGTCCTTATCACTGTCTCTTCCTGGAACCTCTCCTCCTGTGAGCGCCCTTCCACCCCCAACCCGGCCTGGCAGGATGGCCTTCACGGTGGGTCGGCCTCCATGACAGGATGGCCTTCATGGAGGGTCGGCCTCCACGACAGGATGGCCTTCATGGCAGGTCAGGCTCCATGACAGGGTGACCTCCATGACAGGGTGGCCTCCATGACAGGGTGACCTCCATGACAGGGTGGCCTCCATGACAGGGTGGCCTCCATGACAGGGTGGCCTCCATGACAGGGTGGCCT
>PITA01029796.1:0-17428 GCA_004023965.1 Spilogale gracilis | reverse complement strand
TCTCTCTCTCTCTCTCTCTCTCTCTGTCAAATAAAATCTAGAAAGATAAAAGGAAGGAAGGAAGGAAAGGAAGGAAGGAAGGAAAGGAGGAAGGAAAAGGAAGGAAGGAAGGAAGGAAGGAAGGAAGGAAGGAAGGAAGGAAGGAAGGAAGAAAGAAAGAAGGAAAGAAGGAAAGAAAGAAGGAAAGAGGGAGATGGGAGTTCAGTGTGGAGACCCACTGGGGGAAAGGGGACACCACAGGAAAAAGACAGGGCCCTGTGAGCTCTAGTAGAGGAATGAGGCTGCTTTGACCGCAGCACTGGGCCTCTGAGCTCAGGAGGGAGGAACTGGGAGTGGGAGGTCTGGGCAGGATGTGGATGCAGCCCAGCAGGGACAGAATGAGAGGTGCAGCAGAGCCAAGATACTGCCCTGAAAGCTATGTGTGCCTGGAATTCACCTGCTGAGACTTAGACCCAAACCTAATGAGTAGAAACTGGGGGAAAACTTGGCTTTTGTCATTTATAATTTTAAGCTCTTTTCATCTTGCCAGCAGTAGATATTTTAAAACTCCTTTAGTAACATTTTAATAGCTGGTACCTTTATTCTGGGAAGATGATCCAAATAAGTCTGTGGATTATACAAAGACAAAGTAAAAACTCTCCTCTGAAGGATCCAAGATGACTCTGGCGTGAGAGGGTACATGATGGTCTACATGAAGGTCAGGAGGCTTCTCTGCAAACCAGATTGCTTTTGGAAAATTGGTGCCCACCAAGGAGGGTAGAGAGAAGAGGGGATGCCATGGTGTCTGGTCCCCAGCTGGCTAGAACTTGCTCATTAGGGGGCGAGGGCCAGAGCCTGACGACCAGAACCTGAGGGGACTGATTTGAAGAGAATCAGCGAGAGTCAGGCCTAAGCTGTGGAACCCCAGGTGTCAAAGCTGAAAAAAGGACAATTCTTCCCACTGCAGATATAGTTTAAAGTGCGTAGGAATGAGGAAAACAGCATTGAGTTTTTGAGCCACTGATGTGATGTTAGCTTGGCATGGAGAGACAGAATGAAGAGCTAGGAAGCCATCGCTAGAGATGTAGAGAGATGCAAGGAGGCTGGGAGAGGAAGGAGGCCAAGAAACTGGCGGGGGGTGGGGGGAGGAAAGGCTGCTCTTGCAAAGCATTTTGTGATATCTTAATGTATGCGTTCTCAGACATAGTCCATTAAAAAAATTAATCCTTGCTTCAAGCCTGAAGCATGACACCTTAATAACAGTCTTCAAAAAATTAACTATGTCCAGTCTATTTGGAAATGAGATTAAAAGGAAGCCTAATTTAAAAGCTCAATTGGTAAATAGTACTATGCACACAAATTCATAGAAAAAGTCCAGTTTCCTCAAAAAGTTAAAAATAGAACTATCCTATGACCCAGCAATTGCACTGTAAAAATACTAATTTGAAGGGGCATCTGGTTTGCAGAGAAGCCTCCTGACCTTCCTTGTGCACCCCAATGTTTATAGCGGCATTATCAAGAATAACCAAACTATGGAAAGAGCCCAAATGTCCATCAACTGATGAATAGCTAAAGAAGAGATAGTGGATGTACACACACACACACACACACACACACACACACACAGGATTATTACTCAGCCATAAAAAAAGAATGAATTCTTGCCATTTGCAGTGACATAGATGGAACTAGAGGGCATTATGCTAAGTGAAATAAGTCAGAGAAAGGCAAATACCATATGATTTCACTCATGTGGAATTTAAGAAACAAAACAGACATACACAGGGGAAGGGGGGAAAAAGAGAGGGAGGCAAACCATAAGAGACTACTAACTCTGGAGAACAAACTGAGGGTTGCTGGCGGGGAGGTGGGAGGCGGGAAGAGCTAGATGGGTGATGAGTTTTAAGGAGGGCACTTGTTGTGATGAACTCTGAGTGTTACACATAAGTGACGAATCACTAAATTCTACTCCTAAAACCAGTATTATACTACATGTTAACTAACTGGAATTTAAATAAAAACTTGAGGGACACCTGGGTGGCTCAGTCAATTAAGCGTCTGCCTTCAGCTCAGGTCATGATCCCAGCATCCTGGGATCGAGTCGCACATCAGGCTCCTTGCTCATTGGAGAGCCTGCTTCTCCCTCTGCCTGCCTCTTCCCCTGCTCAAGCTCTCTCTCTGACAAATAAATAAATAAAATCATAAGTAAATAAATAAAAATTTGGAACAAACAAACACTAGATCATATAACTAATAAAGAATAAAAATATAGGAAAAAACGAGAAAAAGTCCATTAGAGACACTTAATGTGGCTATACCTAAAATAGCTTATGATACTTAGGTTGTAAATATACATATATACTCTTACATATATATGCATATTTTTCATGCAGTAAATAATTTGTACTCAGAAGATCAATGGTGATGTTTTCAAAATATATCCACAAATTCTTTGAACACTTCAAGACTGAAGCCTAATTCCCCTCCCTTTGAATGTTGGCTGAACCTAGTCACTTGCTTCTAATGAATATATAGATCATATACACACACACATATATAAATATATAAAATAAATAAATATATATTTTTGCAACATATGATATATGATCCTGGATTTTCTTTTGCTGTAACGTATATTATCGGGAAAATTGGCAAAATTTGAATAAGGTCTGTAGATTTCAGAAATGTACCCATGTTAATTTAATGCCCTCCTTCTGTTTAGTTGACCTTGGTTATATAAGAAAATGGCCTTGAGTTTAAGAAATATATATTCAGTATTTGGGGCAAAGGGACATCAGCATCATATCTACAGATCACTTCAACCGATTCAGAAAAGAAAGACACATATTTAGAGGGAAAGGATAAGGCAAATATGGTAAGTTGAGGATTTGGGGAATCTGGGTGAAGAATATGTGGTATTTCTTGCATTTTATATATAGTCTAATTTTGACCTGGCAACATGATCTCATCTGATGGCCATATTCCTCACTCATTTCTTTGCAATGTATATTTTAATAAAATCAAATGCTTTTTATTTCCAATTTCTCTAAATATCCACCACTGCTCTGACTACTCCATGAACTTGTATTAATGGCTCTCAGTTCCATTCATGGTTACAGCTGTTTCTGGTCCTTTGTGTGGATGAGGCCGAGGGTTTCTACAGGCAGGGTGGTCCTGGAGGGGGGCACTGGGCACCCCGAGTCAGACCAGTGGGTGAGGTTTCAGGGAACACGTCACCTTTGGAGCTACCTTGGGACAGCTACTGAAGCCCCAGGGGGAGCCCCGAAGGCTAACACTGCACAGGGTCTGTCACGTTCCTGATATACAATCCATATTTCTGTCCAGTTCCTAGGGGAGCCATATGAGGGGGTTTTTTTTGGAGGCACTGCTGTGAGTCAGGCCAAGTGGGAGAACAGAAGCTACAGAAGATGGGAGACAGGGAAAGTAACCATGAGCCACTGTTATCCCTGTGGGAAGCAAGTACAGAGAGAAGCTTAGTATGGTCGGTGTTGAGTTCAGCGTGGACCTTATCAGGACCACAGTAGAGACCATGGCTTCTGAAAGAAAGCAATGCACCTAAATTATAGGGTCCCCAGCACAAAAATGAGGCACCCAGATTTCCGGATGTTGTCTCAGGCAGGACGATCCTGTTCCAGCCAGGATGATTTATTTAGGTAGGATGTCTGGCAAAGAGACAGGCTCAGTTGACTTACGGCCTCTATGATTCATTTCCTGGATGGGGCAAATAAAAAGCAGCAGAATATGACTCCACTGGCTAAGGATACAAAACATGATCTGCATGGCTGATTAAACCTCTGAAGGGTTTTTGTTCTTTTTCTTGTTCTGAATATTATTGGGCATCTTTTTTTGTTTTGTTTTCTTGTTTGTTTTTTTTTTAGGGGGAGATGATCCCTTCTATTCTTTGAAAAAAGCTAAAGATCTCAATTGTGATTAAAAACTTTTTTTTTTTTGGTCTTTCTTGAAAGTTTATATTATTTCAGAAGGCTACAGCTGAGGCTGGAGACATTTTTGGGTGGCTTGCTGAGTGAAAAGCCTGTTTCTGAGTCGGAACACTGTAGGCTGACTGCTCACATGGTGTAGAAGGGGTGTAGGAGGCAACACAACAGACCCTGGGTGTGAGGAACAAGTAGAGATTGTGTCGCTTCCCAGCCGGGTTCGCCCTGGTGGAAAAGAGCAGGTGGCAGCCCACAGAGTGAGCCCCGGGTACCCCCCCCCCCCCCGCGCACTCGACACAACCAACCCACCTCTCAATTGGCTTGAAATCCTTGCCTGAGAGACTTGCCTTAGGCTTGATGAGTCCCTCCCTACAAAGCCTCCCTCAGGAAGAAAGGCGACCCATGCCTTTCTTCCTCCCCAAATTGGCTTTCTGGCCAGATGTCAGGCCCTCAGAGAAGGAGAGGACAGCTAATCTCCACAGAGAGGAGGCCCCCTGCGCTATCTGTACAGGCCTTGCTTTGGGGGGCAGGAGGAAGAGGAAGGTATCAGGGGCACAAGAGTGTGCTGAAAGGATGGAACTGGGGGTTGGTGGGACAAGGGTGTGTGTACTGTCTGAAGCACCCACGTCCCAGCCCACTGTCATGACGGTTGTGCATATCAAACAAACGGATTGAGACCTCCCCCAGACTCTAAGGGGAAAAGAGCAGCCCCTCGGGGCTCTTTGCCCTGACTCTGTCGCCCAAAAACAGATCAAAAGCAGCATGCTCCGAGGCACAAAGCAGCGTGCTCCGAGGCACGAACCCTAGCTGACTGTCACCAGGCCAATGGCACTGCTGCCAGGGGGAGGCTCCGGCAGGCACAAAGCACCACTTGACTCCAGGTTCTTTTAAGTAGAGTAAGATGCTGATAGCAGGCTTCCACCTAATGAGAAGGTAGCAGGATATTTCCCAGGTCTTCATCCACAGTTAGAGATTAGTCCTGAAAATAAGGTTATTTTGGAAATAAGGGACCTGTTTTCCAAAAGGTAATGGAAGCAGGTAGAACAAATCATTCAGTTAATATCTGTTTCTGTATGAAAGTGGCTGAGGTTGGCTCCCAGAGCTAAGACATTTATTCTCAGCCAGAGTGGGAGGGCAGCTGGAATGGGGCTGGGGACTGGCCCTCACTCACTGTCAGCCTGGGGGTGCCCCTTTCCCTGTCGGGGAATCTTGCCACCATCCAGGGCAGCCCTAGGCCAACTGGCAGGCTTAGGAAGACTCCTCAGAGAAGGGACACATACACTAGGACTGATGTTGGCTTTCCTGCCTCTGCCCCCTCCTATAGCGAGGCCACCTGTTCAGGTGCCCTGGGCCCTCGTGCTTCCTGTGCCCCACAAAACTCCCCATCTTCCAAAGACCTTAGCTACTCTTCACCTTTTAAAGCAAAATGAAAGCAATGCACCCTCTCTTCCAGGAAGAATTTCTGTTTAAGTTTTCTGTCTAGACTTTATATCCAATGTTTCATTGAAAAAGTAGGAGAAACTGCATGCATGTACACACACACACACAGACACAGACACAGACACACACACACACACACACACACACACACAATTACCATAAGCTCAAGACCTTTTCTAGGACATAGAACTTATCCTGGCTAATTTGAGCTGTACCTCCCTTCCCCTGGACCACTTAGAGGACCCCACTCTGGACCTTCTCCAGCTGTGCATGAGAAATGAGCGTGTGGGGCCAAAGGACGTGCCCAGCTAGAGCCCTCCTTCACATCCAGTCCATGAGCTAGGAACCCACGATCCCCATATATTCTCCTTACTTCCAGGACCTGCATGGTCTTCCTCTGAGGGACACTGTGTCACTTTGAGCACCCTTGCCCAAGGGGTGGCCAAAGGAGAGCTATCAGAGCAGAATCTGAATAGAGCATGGGCATATGGACTAGGGCATCTCATGGAGTGCACCTAGAGTCCCCTGCCGCCATTTTACTGTGCAGCACTCCTGAGAATCCAAGATGGCTAAATGTAAAGTTGACTGTTGGGTAGTTGCATGTCATAGTTGTTAAAGGAAAGGGATAAATGGTATTTTATTTAACAGTTTGTTAGTTTTATTTGGAACTTTTAAATATTTACACATACCGTATTGGCTCCTGTATGTATTCTTGGCCTAGGCTGGATGTGGTTGAGGAGGGTCGGATACTGGGCATGTTCTCTACATGCCAAAATCACAACAGAAGGAAACTTCAGGGTACAAAGGGAAGTAGAAGGGAGACAGAATAAAGGCAGTTTATTTCTGTGTTGAATATATAAATTAAAAAATGTAGCATTGTATCAGGTTTGTTTTAGGGAAAAGATGGAAGGAAATATTCATGAAAAGAAAATGCTTTTATTCTCAAAATTGGAGTTTGTGGGATGCTGTTGAGCCCAAAAGTAAGAAAGTACCAGAGTGGGGCGCCTGGGTGGCTCAGTTGGTTGGGCAACTGCCTTCGGCTCGGGCCAGGATCCCGGAGACCCGGGTTCGAGTCCCGCATCGGGCTCCCTGCTCCGCAGGAAGCCTGTTTCTCCCTCTCTCACTCCCTCTGCTTGTGTTCCCTCTCTGGCTATGTTTCTCTCTGTCAAATAAATAAAATATTAAAAAAAAAAAAGAAAAAGAAAGAAAAAGAAAAAAAAAAAAAAAAAAAAAAAAAAAAAAAAAAAAAAAAAAAAAAAAAAAAAAAAAAAAAAAAAAAAAAAAAAAAAAAAAAAAAAAAAAAAAAAAAAAAAAAAGAAAGTACCAGAGAGAGAGAGAGAGAGAGGCCGAAATGTCAAAAAGACATAAGACCAATTTGGAGGAGCTCCCACTGGCCAAATCTTAGACAATTTGAACATCGAAATAAGTAATAAGGGTAATAGATAATAATTCATTGAATAAAATAGGAATCCCTGAGTCCATATTGACATAAATAAATAACTGAATAAATATAGGGGAAAACATTTTTCCTTATAGGAGAAAGCAAACTAAATGTGGAAGGAGGTAGAAATTATCACTTGCCAAGGCACCAGGGTGGCTCAGTCCATTAAGATTCTGACCCTTGGTTTCAGCTCAGGTCATGACCTCATGGGTCAGGAGATCAAGCCCTGCATCCAGGAAGCCTACCTAAGATTCTTACACCTTCCCTTTCCACACACCCCTGCTCTCCCTTCTAGTCCCTCCTGCCTCAAGTCAATAAATAAAATCCTTTAAAAAAACAAAATTATCACTTGGAAAATGTTATAGTAATGATTGAGTCAAGAATCATGAATGGGGGCTAAAGCTTGTAGGCGGAAGTTTGATGAAGAGGATATTTGCACAACTTCAGGTGTACCTTGACAAAGCACATAGTAATTAAAAGGGAAAATGTAGTACCTTTGCACTGGAGATAACTGGCAGGCCAGGTGATCAAAGCTAACATCATCAGAAGGAGACAAACTGACACCATGTGCCTCCTAATATGATTTGCTAAGGAGCCAACATTCCTTCTTTGGGGCTCCACCAAAAACATAAAATCTCAATTTGATAATGAGACAATCTCTGACAAACCCCAAGTGAGAGACCATCTACAAAGCAGATGGTCTGGTCTGTACTCTTCAAACTTATCAAGGTCATAAGAGACAAAGACAGACTACAGACTGAAGAGGCGTGACAAGCAAATATAATGTGTGATCATGGATTGGATTGGGGACCAGGGGTCTCTATATAAAGAACCTTACTAAGTCCTTTTGGGGACAATGTACGAATGAAGTCCATAGATTACAGTATCAATATAAATATCTATATATTTATCATAGTACTCTATTTATGTAAAAGAATACCCTTGTTCCTACATGGCAATATTTAGAAATCATGGGGCACCATGTCTGCAACATACTCTTAAATGGTTCTGGGGAAAAAATGTGTGTGTGTGTGTGTGTGTGTGACGTGTGTGTGTGTGTGTGTGTGTATCTGCATATATATATTTGAGAGAGAGTGAAAATTACAAAGAAACTCTTAGGAATCTGGGTAAAGGGTTATACAAGTTCATTCACTTCTCTTATCTCCGTGTCCATTGCCATCCCTGACCACCTGCCATTGCCGTGCAAAAAAGCCAGCCCTTGCCAGTCTCTGTGATGCAGAACAAACACTCTGCACGATTCTCCCTTCCCTGCTTCTGCCTGACCTGCTAAAGACCTCAGGGATCCAGCCAGGTTTTCTATAGCCCTTCCTGTACATGGAGAAAAAAGTCCAAGACAAGGGAGCCAAACAATAGACATGGAGGCAGTAATGAAACTTTAGCTCCAAATTCTAAAACTCTCTAACGACACCTCACTTCTTAGACTCAACGTTTTATACACATCCTTCCATTTTTTATCATAATCAAACAAAATTATGTACCATAATGACAGTAAAGCTCTGCCCCTTGTGGCATGCCTAGTAATTTCCTTTTATCTGAATTTAATTAAGATAAAGTATATGATACCTCCAACTCAAATCACTAGCATTAACTCTTCTAATTTTCTATTTCCAGTCATTTTTGTAATATAAGGACAAAAATGAAATCTGCACAGCAATGTCATAGAGGGAAAGATCATGATGCTGCTGAAATTTGACGGTTGGCCGATGGACAACTGGATCACAGGATGGCCCCAAATGTTTACTTCTCAGCTGATGGCATGCAAACATGGTTTAAAGTCCAGTGAACAAGGCATGAAAGGGTGGGTTTAATGAAAACTGGAACTTACAAAGGACAATGTCCCATATAAATTGCTAATAGGTAAAAGGAGAAGAGTACTTATAAAGATACAAAAATGTATTGTGATCCTGACATGAACCTGACAGGTTCCCTCCTCCACGCTCCCAATCCACCCTCAAAACCTGTACACCCCTTACCATGCGGGTTACCGTAATTTTTAATTAACATGTATAAACACCCCCGCCAGACTCTGAATTCCTTAAGAAAAGTAATCATATTTTATCCTTTCTTTTGGACCGGCTTCTAACACAGTGCCAGATTCAGACATTGATGTTGAACACAAATTGTGGTATTAATGAATTGTAAGAATCAATTATCCTAGAGGCCACACCTGGGACCAGATCATCATTGCCACTGCTTACCTTGAGCCACTTTTCCAATGTTTACACAATAATTCATCTTGTCCCTATTTATCTACCAAATATATAGATTTGGGGACTGAAAGGGCCAATGTTTCACAGCCCTCAATACACTTACAATTTCCAGAATAAACAAGGGAGATTTATGGATATGTCTCAAATAAAGAGACTCTTGATGTGTTTCCTAACTAAGTGGAATCAGGAAGTCCCGAAAACCAGGCCAAAATGCAAGTTCAAGGTATTTTGAATTGAATTTGGTGAGGAAACAATTACCTAACCTAGATAAGATAAGGCCTCTCAGCTTTAGAGGTCTTAATTATGACAAGGAAAGTAAGAGAGTGATTTTCTTTACCACTAATGAGAAAAAAATTTCAAAAACAATTTATAATAAGCTGAAGATTCTCCATATAAAGAACGGGAGCACATCATATAATTCTATAGCCGAAGCCTACCCTCCAAATGTCTCCATTTTATAAACGAGGAAATCTAAGAGACTGTGTCAATGAGTGGGTTTTCCTTACTGGTGGGCGGGGACCAATAAATCATGCAGCCTGAAGAAGAATCATGCATCATGAGCTAGAAGAAGATGGATGTGTTACTGTCAGTGTAATGCCGCCTACTGCTCGTGACAGGAACACCGTCTTCAAATCATTTGACCCAGCCCTGGCCATTGTGAGCAGCAAACAGGACACGCTGCAGAAGAGCTCTGGGGAACCACAGGGAATTTTTCATATCTATTTTATGAATAGCTATGAAATTATTTATGTCTAGGACAGATAAAGGAAGCAGCGAGGAGCCATTTCTACTGACCTCTTCTCCAACCATGGGAGGTAAGTAGGGCTTTCACATTTCAGAGTCGTGAAAGCGTGGCCAAACACATGATGGGGGAATTTCTTCAGTTCAGCCTCGGTCATCTTTCGAAACCCCAGAACCACATCAGCCCAGAATGGCACTTCCTCCATAGGAATGCTCCGAAATATCTGCCAACTCAAATACATAAGTCAAAAAAATGTCCTGAAACTTTGTGAAATATGTTTCCCGTGAACCCCCACATGACATTCTCTAAAGCATTTTAAAAACACACTTCCTGGGGCCCCTGGGTGGTTCAGTCAGCTCAGGTCATGATCCCAGGGTCCTGGGATGGAGCCTTACATCAGGCTTCCTGCTCAGCAGGGAGTCTGCTTCTCCCTCTACCTCCTCCCCCATTTGTGCTCTCTCTCTCTCAAATAAATAAATAAAATCTTTAAAAATAAATAAATAAAAATAAAAACACACTTCCTATACACATAAAAAGTAAAAGATCTACTCTTCCATTCTCTTGGGTTCAGATAACTCAGCTGCTAAATTTGAAATGTTCATGACTGGGGGGAATAAGACATTAAAAATGGTTTTAAAAATTGGGCTTAAAGAGATTGCTAATTATTGATATTCACAAAAAATTTGGACTTAACTCTTAGACTTTATTGACTTGTGACTATGCATTTTTGAGGAAAGGTTTTGGCATCTTGCAGAACATTTTACATAAGTTGCAAGCATCCATCAGAAGCTTAAAGGTTGCCCTCAGTTCCAAACAATCTAAATTGGAGCGAGCCATGGTGGGTGTACAAGAGGCAGAGTGTGAATTAGGAGTTAAGTTGTGGGTCATCTCCTCATGCTGTCAGTAAGAGAAGCTCCTCCTCAGGAGGAGCCCAGTTACCGTTAGGCCTCCAGCATGGCCAGGGTGGATGAGGCTGTAAGGATACTGGTTGTTAACTGACAATAGCACTACTATGAGCTGCTAGGCATGTGTTTGGATTTGCAAGTCTTGGGTTGTTTTCATCAATAGGAATAAGGGCTGTACATCATGGTGACTCTAAAATAGCGAGGAAAATCACTTGAGTGCCGTACATAGTTGCTCATCATGTGGTCATTCATATATCAGAATTATACATCTCTAAGTAGTTCATTCAAAGGGGCTCCCGGGGAAGGTATGAATGCTGTTTGCTGCAGGACTCCATGCTGGGTCTCGTTGCTGCCTCATTCTGTATACTCTCCTTGGGCTCGATTGCCCCTTCCATATCTTCCCCATCATCTACACGCCAAACTCTCAGGGGGCTATGCCTCCAGCCCTCTTCTCTCTCCTGAGCTCCACAACCAGACCCAGACCTGTGTTGACTTTCTCTCTCCACCCATCCCACATGCCGTCAACTGCCAAGTCTCAAGTCCCATCAACTTTCTTCTTGGGCCTTTCTCAAATCCATCTACTCTCTGTCCCTACGGTCAACACCTAATGGGTTATACCACCATATCTCTCTCTCCATACATCTCTTCTCCACACTACAGGCAGGATATTTCTTTTTTAAGATTTTATTTATTTATTTGACAGAGAGAGAGATTACAAGTAGGAAAAGAGGCAGGCAGAGAGAGAGGAGGAAGCAGGCTTCCTACTGAGCAGAAAGCCTGATGTGGGCCTTGATCCCAGGACCCTGAGATCATGACCTGAGCTGAAGACAGAGGGCTTTAACCCACTGAGCCACCCGGGTGCCCCAGGCAGGATATTTTTGACATGTAAACATGCTCAGTTACTTCATTGTGTAAAATCTCGATGGCTTCCCATTACCCTGGGTGTTTTTTAGTGCCTGCAACACACCACAGTCAACCTAAACTCAGGTCTGTGTGTATTCCTTTCCTTCTACCTGGAATGCCATCCCTTGTGTTCCTGACCGTGTATCTGCCCTCCTTCACTTCTTACAATGTCACCAGACTAACCTACACTCATCCAGATGGTCTCTGCTGAAATATCACTTTATTCTAGGTAGCTTCTCAAACTTCCCAGAGCAAGTTTATTTTCTAGTGATACACTTCCATAGTACCCTGTACTCTTCCCCTGGTAACTCAGGTCTTATTTGCAACTGGTTAGATTTAGGAAAATTCCTACAGATCGTAAGCTATATGACGGCAAGACTGTGTCTTTTTTTTCCCCCAAAATTCACTCAACATGCCTTTTTTTTTTAAAGATTATTTTATTTATTTATTTGACAGAGAGAGAGATTATAAGAAGGCAGAGAGGCAGGCAGAGAGAGAGGAGGAAGCAGGCTCCCTCTGAGCAGAGAGCCCAACACAAGCCTCGATCCCAGGACCATGAGATCATGACCTGAGCCGAAGGCAGAGGCTTAACCCACTGAGCCACCCAGGCAACCACTCAACGTGTCTTTATTGAGTGTTTACCTTATGCCAAGCAGTGTGTTTTAAATGGCTCCTTACTATATCACTAATACCTAAGAGAGTGCCTGGTAATGGTGAATGCTGAATAAATTGTTTTGAAGAAATGCATAGATGAATAAGGCTACACATTAATGCCAAATATGCTCAGGACATTTGTGCCCTTGTCTTCAACTTGACTGATTCAAATTTTTTTGTTGTTGTTGTTTTGGTAAGTAAGTGAGAGCTTGAAGTACATTCTTAATATCATTATGGTGGCAAAATCTTAGTCTTGAAAGGACATTTAAATTTTAGACACAACTGTTTTCAAAAAGTATTTAGAGACAAAGTTTGTGAGTTAAATATGGTCACATGGATTTTGGACAAAAACAAATTGTGGCCATAAATCAAGAAGCACAATTTTTCTATGTGATTCATCAGTTGGATTTCGAGTTACAGTATCATCTTCAGAAGGCAGAGAAGAAGTAAAAGTTGCTGCTTGTGTAGACGGTGGGAAATTAGTGACATCAACAGCATTGGTAATGGTGAGGGAAGGCAAGAAGAGGAAAAGGGTGGAAATCTGCCTGACGCGGGGGTGTTCACCAGCAGAAAATGTCAGTGACAGCCTGATAGCAAAGGAGGAGAGAGGACAGGTTTTTCTAAACAGTACAAAAGATGCAGCAGTTGTGAGAGCTTAGTAAAAAGCAAGCATCCCTCTGCTCTTCAGAAAGCTATGGGGTATTACTATGTTATCACACAAGATATCATGGATGACATATGTGTTAGGTCATAAATTAAAGACATAAATTAGAAGTGAAAGAATGGTTAGTGATCGATCTCTTTTTAAGAAACTATAGAAAGATATTGTCATGCTCTAGGTTCTAGTCTGTGCTAGAAATGCCAAGTGGGATTTTTTTTTAACTCTTTCATTTAATTTTGCATGTCTCCCGAAATAAGATATTGAGAATCAAACAGAGTGGTGCCCAGATGGCTCAGTCAGTTAAGTGTCCAGATCTTGGTTTCAGCTCAGGTCATGATCTCAGGGTCATGAGATCAAGTCCTACATCTGGCTTCTCCCTGGGTGTGGAGGCTGCTTAAGATTCTCTCTCACCCCCTCTCTCTCTGCCTGTCCCTAACCCCTCCCCACACTGCTCATATACTCTCTTTCTTAAAAAAAAAAAAAAATAGAAATGTCCTAACCATTTCAAAAATACGGCTCCTGAATTGTACTTTAAAAAGTAAATTTAGGGGGCGCCTGGGTGGCTTAGAGGGTTGGGCCTCGAAGATAATGACTTCGGCTCAAGTCATTATCTCAGGGTCCTGGGGTTGAGTCCTGCATCGGGCTCTCTGCTCAGCAGGAGGCCTGCTTCCCTCTCTCTCTGCCTGCCTCTCTGCCTGCCTGTGATCTCTCTCTCTCTCTGTCAAATGAACAAATAAAATCTTTAAAAAAAAAAAAGATATACATAATAAGCTTTTAAAAAAAAGTAAATTTAGTTACCTACAACATTTCCTTTTTTGGGACATTTCATTCTCTAATATCACACCCGTTGTCTTTCCATCCTCCATATAGCCCAAGTTTGCTGTTTACCTGCTATAGGTTTTTTTTAGCCATATTTGCAAATCACCACACAATCCCTGAGGAAACCCAAAGTAGGATTTGTGATGAGAAACTGTAATGGTTGTTAATGCCACAAGAGACCTGGGTCACTCAGTCGATTAGGTGACCCACTCTTGATTTCAGCTCAGGGTCCTGGGATGGGGCCTGGCATTCAGCTCTGTGCTCAGCGTGGAGCCTACTTGGGATTCTTCTCTCTCCCTCTGCCTCTGTCCCTTCACTCGCTCACTCTCTCTCTCTCCAAATAAATTTTAAAAATCTATTTTTTAGAAGTCTAATACTATATATACTGATATATAATATATGATTAATGTGCTAATAACTTGTCTTTCTTGAATTCTTGGGAGTAAAGTCTAGAATGTTCTTCAAAATCCTCCCACATCTAGTTCAGCACTCCGCTCACAGCAGATGCTTGATGATATTTCTTGTTGAACTCTCAAGTTCACTAAGATCATTCTAAATTCTAAAATAACTTCAGATTTCCTCTCTTACCCAGACACCAGGTGGACACCAGCATCTTCGGCTTCTGCAGAATTGGCAATCGCAAATAGGTGGTCAAAGGTCTCTCTAAACCACTGCTTCTGCTTGGGCATGGGTGTGTCTGTAACCACGGGGGAAAGCAAAGCAGAACAGAAAGGAAGTGGATGATGACTACGCTTCCAACAAGCCCCTTCCTAGACACTGTGAGAAAATAAAGAGGCAGGAGGAACGTTTCGATTAAACACCACATTACGGTACAGAATCCCTCAGCAACCAGAGTGCTGAATGCTGACACATGCTGTTGGCTTCTGTTCACGTAAAGATTAACCATCAGAGGGTGAATTAGCCAGTCAGGACAAAATCTGACATAGGAGCCATCTGGAAGGTGGTCTTTGGCACTAGATATATTCCAGAACTTGATGGGTCCACAGTCAGTCTGCGCAGGAGGTAGTTCAGGGGAGGCCAGGGCAGGTATACTCAGCCGGCCATGCAGTTGAGACAACAGAAGGAAGAACCTAGAACCTCTTTCCTGGGGCCTGAAAACATGGTGGGTAATAAGGGAAGATCTGTGGGGCCCAAGGCAACCAGAACAGAGAATAGACTATACGGCAATACGAAGCCCAGTCTTCTTACCCTCTGATGCAAGGAGATGAGGTCGGCATCGTGGAGCTGAGCTCCTCAGGAAGGACTTGCCACAGCCCCACCCAAGGCCGCCATTGCCTCCATCCCTCTCCACTCCAAGGAATCATGCAATAGCTTAGGGTAGCATTCCCCGGGTCACTTGGGCACACAGGGAGCACGCTAGGCTCCACCTCTCTGGTAGAGTCTGATGGATCAGTGCTCCCTGTCAGCCAGGTATCCTGTCAGAATACAAAAGCTGGATCCAGATCCTAACAGAGAGGAAATAAGGGTCATGGTTCAAGCCCCAAAATAATAGCGTCCTGTGTAGGCACAGAGAGCGAGCATAATCTTGGGGTGTCAACAAATGCAAATGGGGCAAAGAATTGGGTCATCTGATCCCTGGGAAGGGTCATGAGGGAGAATCCAGGGTCAGGCTATGGACTGGGGAATAATAATCCTGAGGGGCTGCTATTGGGGGGGAGCCACAGAGGAGGCGAGGGAACTGAGGCAGAGAGGACTCTGGATAGGCTCTGCTTGGGGAGATGTCCCTAGAGTTCCCAGGAGAGATGAAAAGGCCACTGGAGACAAGCTGCTCCCTAAAGTTCCCAGGTCAATGAGGCCATTTCAGATAGGAGTGTTTTGTAACAATTCACTTATTAGAGCGCCAATAAATATGTCTTTAATAGTGGATCTGTGCTGTCCTCTTTAAACACATGTCCATGTGAACTCAACACTGTCTTCCAAAGCTGCAGACTGGGCCACTGGCTTAGAAACAAGGGAGGAATAACAAGCTGCAAAAAGAGCTAAATCAGACCTCACATGGATTATACCCCAACAGTCTAAGCCATCGTCTGGGCTGCGTGGAAACACATCCCCTTGTTCCTATTTCAAACCTTCACAACAAAATAGTGGCTGCAACTCACATGCTGTAGGAGTCATCTCAAAAAAAATGGACAATTCCAGTTCAGCAATGGATAGTGCAGGCCAGCCGAGTGAGCTAATTCATGTTCAAGGGCTCGTGAGAGAAACTGTAGCTGAAGTAGTGGTAATAATCGCAATCATGTTGCTATAGCACTTCCCAAGCACTGTTCTAACCGCTATACGTGAATGAACTCATTAAGCCCCCAGCAACCCTGTAGGACAGGTGTGGTCCCCTTACAGCACTGACATTTACGAGCACAGAACATTTCACTGTTATCACTGGGGCTGGTCTGAAGCCCAAAGAGAAGACTGAAGTCCTTAACCAGAAGCACCAGAGAGAAGTGCTTTCTGATCCAGGGGCCCCAACCACCAGCCAAAGGGTGAGCTTGGGCCTCCATGGCTAGCATGGACTCTTAGATGAGCCTCCCCTACAGATGATTCCATGCCTGTCTTTCAGCCTTTTGATCGCTCACCCAGGCCTGGCACAAGCCAAGGGGCTCCTGGACGATGGACACAAGAACTCTGATGACAACAAAGGTGCCCAGAAAGTGTGAATTTGCATTGTGAAACACTCCAAGTTCCTGAGCTTATTTCCTGTGCCATGTAACTCTGATTTTAAAAAAAATATAGAATAAAAGCTAAAATTAAAGGGGGAGGGAAGAGTAGAAATAAGGAAGTGGAGACAGTGAGTAAAAACCTCAATGGCTGCAAAATGATTTTGGTTTTTATTTAATGCCATTTCCCTCCTCCTGCAATTTCATGTGAAGAAGACAGAATGGAGGGTGCATGGGTGGCTCAGTGGCTTAAATCCCCTGCTTTCAGCTCAGATCATGATCTCAAGGTCCTGGGATCAAGGCCCGCATCTGGCTCTTTGCTCAGCAGGGAGCCTGCTTCCTCCTCTCTCTTCTGCCTGCCTCTCTGCCTACTTGTGATCTCTCTCTCTCTCTGTCAAATAAATAAATAAATCTAAAAAAAATTTAAAAAAAGAAAAGAAAACAGAATGGAAAGGATATGTGAACATGTTTTAAAGAAATCAAGGCATCTGTAGGCCTAAATACATACAATGGATTGTTTATATACTGGCTTAGAAGTGAGGGTAGTTTTAGGGACACCTGGGTGGCTCAGTCATTGAGTATCTGCCTTTGGCTCAGGTCATGATCCTGGAGTCCTGGGGTCGAGCCCTGCATGGAGCTCCCTGCTCGGTGGGAGGCCTGCTTCTCCCTCTCTCACTCCCTCTACTTGTGTTCCCTCTCTTGCTGTCTCTCTCTGTCAAACGAATAAATAAAATATTTAAAAAGAAGAAGAAGAGGAGGAGGAGGAAGAAAAGGAGGAAGAAGAAGAAGTAGTAAAGGTAGTTTTAGTCCCATTACAAGTAATTTTGGACCCAGTGGTCATGACTGGTAAGCAGTGGAAAGCCTTCAAGTTACCAACTGTGGTAGTCATGAGTCCTCCTCACTGAATACTTCCCGCTGGCTGCCTTCTGGGAGCCTCAGAGAACTGGACTTCCTGGCCACCTGAGTGGAAGCAGGTGAGTAGTGCTGGCAAATGACCTGTCACCCGAAGTGATGAAAGTCGCTTC
>PITA01029795.1:0-17411 GCA_004023965.1 Spilogale gracilis | reverse complement strand
GCTTTCTCCTAGCTTCCCTTAAGACATATTCTTTGGTTTTATGGTTCAAGAATGTTACTATTATGTGCCTGGAAGTTTTTCTGGCCTCATTGATCTTGAGGGGTGTCCTCTCTACTTCTAGGACATGAACATTTGTTTCATTCCTCAGATTTGGGAAATTTTCATCCATGATTTGTTCAACAATATTTTCTAGGCTTCTCTTTCTCTCAATTCCTTCAGGGATTCCAATAATCATGATATTGGAGCGTTTCATGGCATCATTCATTTCCCTTATTCTGTTTTCTTGGGATTTTAGTTGTTTGCTCCAAGACTTCTCTTGCTCCTCCTTCTTATTCCATGTGTCTTCTAAATCACTGATACAATCTTCAGCTTCACTTACTCTGGCTGTTAGCATATTTAAATTAGATTGCATCTCATCTAAAGCCTTTCTAACCTCAGTTTTCACTTATGTTACTATGGCTTCCACTTTGAGACTAATGTTCTTTTCTAAATTGACTATTGCTGACCTGAATTCCATATCTGTCATATTGTTTATGTTCATTTCCAGTAATTCTGTGACCGAGGTTGCAGTCTCGGGGTTCTTCTTCTGTTGGGTGTTCCTTCTCCGAGTCATTGTGGCGAGGAGTGGTTGAGGGGGTGTATGGCTAGATATATCAGCCACTATCTAGGTGGATTGGTCGTTGGAAGATTTTGGAGCAACCAGAGTTCACCACCGAAAAGGGAGGAGAAAGAAAAAAGAAAATGGAAGAGAGGAAGCAAGAAAAGACATCCCTGCCAGAGCGGGGCCCGGTGATAGGATTTATATGGTACAAAGCTGTTACAGGGTAAAGAAAAAGGTTATTAAGGGTAAATGAAGAGATCAAAGAGCGAAGCCCAACGTATATGACCCCCAAGACCAGTATTTATATAATATAGAAGCAAAGACAATTACAGAGACACACTGACAAACTAGAATGGGAAGGTGAGGGCAGACACTCCTTGTGGGCAAGGAATGCGTTTCAGACGCTCCCGAGTTTGTCTTGTTGTTATTGTTGGAGTAGCCCACTTTCAAAAGATATAGGGGGATTAGAACTGGTTGTATATAGGGGTAGTATTGAATAGGGATGTGGGATTGACTTGAAGCTTGTATCTACATGTACACGTAAAAGAGACAATAAAGGAAAGAGGAGAGAAGAAAGGGAGAAACAGAGAGAGCTAACAGGGAAACAAGAGGCAACAACAAAAGCAGAAAATACAGGGGTGTGTTTGAAAAAATTTTAGGGTAAAAAAGAGAAAAAAAAAGAATAAAAAAATAAAAAAAATTAAGAAATGTTATGCGGTGTTGTATTGGGTATCACGCTGTGATAAGAAGGGGGCTAAAAATCGAAAGAAGAAAAATCGTGAGAATGTATTTTTAAGCTTAAAGTGAAAGCTTTAAAAGTAAAAATAGAACAAAAGTTTAAAAAAGTAAATGAGGTGGAAAACTGTATCAATGAGTTGTAGGGCTTTTGGTACTTTAGTCAGTGCCAGGAGTTTAATAAATTGCCTTTCCCCCGATTTGGGCTTTTGCATTGGAGTGTTGTCCTCCTGAGCTTCTGGCTTGCTTTCTGGGGGCGGAGTGTGCCATTCCCTTTCAGTCCTTCTGCCTAGGCTGAGTCTCTCGGCCCCCTTGCTAGAGGCCGGTCTCAATGGTAACCAGGTTATCAGGTTACAATTCTCTGGTAGCGGAGCATTGTTCTTTCACTTCTTTTTTCAGCTGTTGCGGAAGTCAGGTCGGAGCAAGATGTCTGTGCCCAGACTTCCCTCCCAGAGAGAGCCTCTACACAGGGAGGGGCTCTTTCCAGCCTCCCAGTTGGCAATCTGTCACAGCCGGGCTGGTGCAGAGGTTGTATTGATTTCTGCCCCCGCCCCCACTTGTCCTTTCACTCCCGCACCTCAAAACCACAACTCCTTTTGGATCGTGCGACTTTGTTTGCGCCCTGGGACCCGTGGCCTCTCCGGTCCCACACAAGTCTGTAAAAACGCCTTCCCTGGGGACGTCTGCGCGTGGCCCATGGTGTGGAGAGAAATGGGAGAGAAGGTCAGCGGCGTAAAAATAGAATCCACTCCCGCTGCTTTCGCGGCAGCTGCGGTGGCTCCGGCGGCTCTGGCGGCGGTGCGCAGGGGCACCGGCCGGCGGGAAAAAATTTTAAAAAGTCTCCTTGCCTTGCCCCGGGTTCCGCTGTGTTCCCGTTTCTGTCTAGCCCCGATTCAGGCCGTAATCTGCTGTTATTCCTCACTCACAGAGCACTTTCGTTTTGGGGTATTTGTTTTCAATGGTTCAGCTCTGCGGGCTTCCTCCCCCTCTCCCCTGTCTCTCGGGGCAAGCCTCCAGACCCACTTATTTGTTTCTACCTTTTTGCCGATGTTCCTTGTCTCTCGTGGCAGTCCAGAAGTGGGAAATATCACATTTCAGGCTGATTTCATGGGTGTTCATGGTGGTCTTGTAGTGGTTTTTTTTTTGCTGGAATTCAGCTCTCTTCAGGGAACTCCCCAAAATGTGGACACCTGGCCTTCCGCCATCTTGACTCTGAGCCTCACTTTTAATTCTGACTTTTACTTCTCTTTCCCTGTCCTAGTACGTTCTTCTAAAACACTTAATGCTCAAGTTTTGTAGCTACATCATTTGATTGTCTATGAAAATACAGTGGATCCTCATTATTTGTAGTTTCTGTATTTGCTGAAATGTTTTTGTAACCCCCAAATCAATGCACAGTGTTTTTGTGGTGTTTGCGGACATGCACTTGCACAGAGCAGCAAAAAAGAATGTGGAAAAGCTGATGCTCTTTCTTCTTGTCACATTGTAATCAAGTGTCCTTTTTGTGATCTATGTAGTGCTACATTTCTCCTGTTTAGGGGCCTTTTATTGGTGATTTTGCTATTTAATATGGCCCCCAATTATAGTGCTGAAGTGTTGGGGCACTGTCTAGTGTTTCTAAGTGTGAAAAGTCCATGATGTTCCTTGTGAAGAAATACATACGTTAGATAAGCTTCATTCAGACATGATTATGAGTTCAATGTTAATGAATTAGGTGTATATATTAAATAATGTTTCCATAAACAAAAGCATAGTTACATTTTGATTGATTGATGAAGATATGACTGGGGACTCATATAAGCCTCCTGTATTGGATAGTTCAGTATTTTTAGAACTTTATATATATATTTTTCCAGCGTTTCAAGATTCATTGTTTATGCTCCACATCCAGTGCTCCATGCAATTTGTGCCCTCAATACCCACCACCAGGTTTTCCCAGTCTCTCCACCCCCCTCTCTTCCAAAATCCTCAGTTTGTTTCTTAGAGTCCAAAGTCTCTCCTTCTTCATCTCCCTCTCTAATTTACCCCAGTTCACATTTCCTTTCCTTCTCCCACTGTCCTTCATGTTACTCTTTATGCTCCACAATTAAGTGAAACCATATGATAATTGACCTTCTCTGCTTGGCTAAATTTCACTCAGCATAATCTCCTCCAATCCAGTCCATGTTGCTACAAAAGCTGGGTATTCATCCTTTTTGATGGAAGCATAATATTCCATTGTGTATATGGACCATATCTTCTTTATCCATTCGTCTGTTGAAGGGCACCTTGGCTTTTCCCACAGTTTGGCGATTGTGGCCATTGCTGCTATGAACATTGGGTATATGTGGCCCTTCTTTTCTCTACCTCTGTATCTTTGGGGTGAATACCCAGTAGGGTAATTGCAGAGTCATAGGGTAGCTCTATTTTTAATTTTTTAAGGAATCTTCACACTGTTTTCCAAAGCAGCTGCACCAACTTGCATTCCCACCAACACCATAAGAGCGTTCCCCTTTCTCCATATCCTCTCCAACACCTGTTGTTTCCTGTTAATTTTGGCCATTCTGACTGGTATAAGGTGGTATCTCAGTGTGGTTTTGACTTGAATTTCCCTGATAGCTAATGATGACGAGCATTTTTTCATGTGTCTGTTAGCCATTTGTATGTCTTCCAGGGAGAACTGTCTGTTCATGTCTTCTGCCCATTTTTTGATGTGATCATCTTTTTTTTTGGCTGTTGAGTTTGAGGAGTTCCTTATAGATGTTGGATATCAGTCCTTTGTCTGTAGTGTCATTTGCAAATATCCTCTCCCATTCCACAGGTTGCCTCTTTGTTTTGTTGACTGTTTATGATGCTGTGCAGAATTTCTATTTTAATGAAGTCTCAAAAGTTCATTTTGCTTTTGTTTTCTTTGCCTTTGGAGACATGTCCTGGAAGAAGTTGCTGTGGCTGACGCAAAGAGATTACTGCCTATGTTCTCCTCTAGGATTTTGATAGATTCCTGCCTCACATTGAGGTCTTTCATTTGTTTCGAGTTTATCTTTGAGTGTGATGTAAGAGAATGGTCGAGTTTCATTCTTCTATGTGTAGCTGTCCGTTTTTCCCAGCACCTTTTATTGAAGAGACTGTCTTTTTTCCACTGGATATTTTTTCCTGCTTTGTTGAAGATTTTTTGACCATAGAGTTGCGGGTTCATATCTGGACTCTGTACTCTGTTCCATTGGTCTATGTGTCTGTTTTTGTGCCAGTACCATGCTGTCTTGGTGATCACAGCTTTGTAATAAAGCTTGAAATCAGGCAATGTGATGCCCCCAGTTTTGTTTTTCTTTTTCAACATTTCCTTAGCAATTAGGAGTGTTTTCTGGTTCCATACAAATGTTAGGATTGTTTTTTCCAGCACTTTGAAAAAATGTTGGTGGAATTTTGATCAGGATGTTGTTGAAAGAGTAGATTGCTCTGGGCAGTATAGACATTTTAACAATGTTTATTCTTCTGATCTGTGAGTGTGGAATGCTTTTCCATCTTTTTGTGTCTTCTTTAGTTCATCGAGTACAGATCCTTTACCTCTTTGGTTAGTTTTATTCTTATGTATTGTATGGTTTTTGATGCTATAGTAAATGGACTCTATTATCTTAATTTCCCTTTCTATATTTTTATTGTTAATATATAAGAATGCAACTGATTTCTGTGCATTGATTTTGTATCCTGCCACATTACTGAATTGCTGTATGAGTTCTAGTAGTTTGGGAGTGGAGTCTTTTGGGTTTTCCATATAAAGTATCATGTCATTTGCAAAGAGAGGGAATTTGACTCCTTCTTTGCCAATTTGAATATCTCTTATTTCTTTTTGTTGTCTGATTGCTGTTGCTAGGACTTCTAACACTATGTTGACCAGTAGTGGTGACAGTAGGCATTCTTGTCTTGTTCCTGATCTCAGTGGGAAGGCTGTCAGCTTTTCCCCATTGAGAATGATATTCGCTGTGGGTGTTTCACAGTTAGATTTTATGAGGTTGAGGAATGTTCCCTCTATCCCTATACTTTGAAGAGTTTTAATCAGGAATGGATGCTGTATTTTGTCAAATGCCTTTTCTGCATCAAATGAGAGGACCATGTGGTTCTTATCTCTTTTCTTATTGATTTGTTCTATCACATTGATTGATTTGTGAATGTTGAACCACCCTTGCATCCCAGGGATAAATCCTATTTGGTCGTGGGGGATAATTTTTTAATGTACTATTGGATCCTGTTAGCTAGGATCTTGTTGAGCATCTTGGCATCTATATTCATCAGGGACACTGGCTAAAATTCTCCTTTTTGATGGTGTCTTTGCCTGGTTTGGGGATGAAAGTAATGCTGACTTCATGGAAAGAGTCTGGAAGTTTTCCTTTTTTTTCTATATTTTGAAACAGCTTTAGGAGAATGGGTATTATTTCTTCTTTGAATGCTCCGTAGAATTCCCCAGGGAATCCATCTGGTCCTCGGCTCTTGTTTTTTGGGAGGTTTTTGATCACTGCTTCAATCTCATTACTAGATATTGTCTATTCAGGTTGTCAATTTTTTACTTTACAGAACTTTATAGACCATAACTCCTGTTCGTAATGAGAATTGACTATAATCTACCTGCTCTGGTTGAGCAATTGGAATAAATTAATATACTATGTTTCAAACCTACCTCTGTTGAAACCCAGTGAAGTGCCTCTCAATCCTAATGAGGATTACAGTCTCGTGAAGTTTTTTGTGTGACTGATTGTTTATTAGTGTTACATGATGCAAACAGAATTCATACCTAATTTAAGCATACAATTATATTGTAGTGATGGCTTCAGTAGTTTCTTCTTTTTATGTATTTCATTGGAATTTCTCATTCCCTTCTCCTTAAAATCATTGCCCCTAGGCTTTCATCAAGGATGATGTTGTGAGAGTGAGGGATGGTGATAAGGAAAGAGAGCAGATCGGTCTCTAGGTCACTGTCCTTGTCTTAAACAGTTCTGCTTTTATCTGCTTTATTTGAAGCTCTTGGGAGTTCAACACTATTTAAGCAATTGGTTTGTAGAAATGAAACCTTTAAAAACTTATATTTATTCTTTTTTAGTTTGTGCTTACCATTGACAGTATTTCTTTAAAAGTATGAGGAAGTGAAGCTTTTGCCAGTCTCTAAGCTCTTCTTAATTATTTCAGCCACTCAGGGCTTTGGACAATATAGAAAGACTAAGATTTTGTGGATTTCAATTTTAGCCAATAAAATTTCAAGGAGAAAGGAATCGGTTAGTTTTGTTTCTGGCCATTTCTGCAATCTCAGACTTATAGTACCTATAGACATATAAGAAGATGATTAGGAAAGTAGGACAAGGATGGGTAAACAAATCTGTACAGAAACACAGGAAATTGAAATTAAAATATTGTTAGTAGAGTTATTTTTTACTTCCTTGGTTAAATATATTCCTAATTATTTAATTGTTTTTCATGCTATTATAAATTTATCATTTTCTTTATTTCTTTTTCAAAAAATTCATTGTTGGTATATGGAAACATATTTTTTTATGTTAATTAGGATTTTCTGTAAAATCATGTCATCTGAAATAGAATTTTACTTTTTACTTTCTAATTCTGATATCTTTTACTTTTTTTTCTTGCCCGATTGCTCTAGTTTTGACTGACTTGAATGAGAGTAATGAGAGTGGTCTTAGAGGAAAAGCTTTCAACCTTTCATCACTGAGTATGATGATGGCTGTGGGCTTGTCATAAATGGCCTTTATTATGTTGAGATATGTTCCTTCTATGCCTAATTGCAAACCATATATCTGATAAGGGGTTAAAATCCAAAGTATGTGAAGAACTCCTACAACTCAATAGCATAACAAAACAAACCCAATTAAAAAATGGGCAAAGGACCTGAACAGACATTTTCCAAGGAAGATGTACTAAAGGCTGACAGGTACATATAAAGATGCCTAACTTCACTAGTCACTAGGGAAATCCTAATGAAAACCACAGTGAAATACCACCTCAGCCTATTAGAATGGCCATTATCAAAAAGACAAGAGATAACAAATGCTGGAGTGGATGTGGAAGAAAGGGAAACCTTGTGCACTGTTGATGAGGTTGAAAATTCATGTAGCCACTGTGGAAAAGAGTATGGAGGATCCTCAAAAAAAAATAACAGATAGAGCTACCGTATGCTTCAGCAATTCCCCTTCTGAGAATATATCCAAAGGGAATGAAGACAGGAACTTGAAAAGATATTTGCACCTCCATGTTCATAGCAGCATCATTTGCAATTACTAATACATGGAAGCAGTCAAACAAACTGTGTCCATTGACAGTGGATAAAGAAATTGTGATCTATATCTATATCTATATATGATGTATCTACATATGTGTCCATCTATTTATCTCTCTTTATATATAATTCAGCCATAAAAGGTGAGGAAATCCTGGTATTTGCAGCAACGTAAATGGACCTTGAAGACATTATGCTAAATGAAATAAGTCAGACAGGGAAAGACAAAATGCTGTATGATCTTATTTATTAAATATGTGAAATCTAAAAAAGAAAAAAAACCCAAACAGCCCCCTGCCACAACAAACCAGAGTCACAGGAAAGATCATCAGACATGTGGTTACCAGAGGCAGATGGTGGGGAATGAGGGAATTGGAAGAGAGTAATCAAAAGGTACAAATTTCTAGGTATAAGTAAGTACTAGGGGTATAATTAGGGTTAAAATGTACAACATTATGACTATAGTTAATACTATATGATATATAGGAGCATTGTTAAGGAGAGTGAATCCTAAGAGGTGTCATTACAAGGAAAACTTTTCTTTCTGCTTTTTTCTTTTCATTATAGTTTATCTGTATGAGATGAGGGATGTTAGCTGAACCTATTGTGATAATCATTTCACAATATATGTAAATAATATTATCATGCTATATTTCTTAAACCTTACAGTGATGCATATAAATTATTTCTCAATAAAACCGAGAAGAAATTTAGTTAACTATATATGGAAAACTACTATATATTGTAACTATCTACTTTAACTTCCCCCACTTGCCTGGTATCTCCATTTTGATTTCAAAATCATGGTTAATATTTACTTTCTTCATTTCCCAGAAGCAAATGTAATTAATTGACTATTTACTTGTTTAGGAAATGTTACTGATATCTTAATTGCAGTCTTTGGGTTGAGTAATGAGTTTTGGAAATGCAAGAATTATTATTTGAAAGTAGTAGATTTCATGGGATACTTTTTTCCTTAACTTTTTAACCTCTTGTCTGATTCCAGAAGTAATTAGTAACTTGTGGCCTTACTGGAAATTGCAATGAATAGGGCATTAAAGGAAACAACTAAATACATCTGATCTATTGTGATTAAATTTTATGTCCTTCAAATATAAAAAGCCCTCTCTGACTGTTAAATTGTTATATGGTTAATTTATATTTCTAATCTTTACTACATCATTGTATGTATATGTGTGTATTTTTAAGTGTACTCATAGTGGTACAGAAATGCTTTTTTCAGCTATATACTGCAATGCAGTGCATTTATAGGGAGAGTGATTGTACTTACATCTTAAAAAAATAAAGTTTATTGGATTTCTAACAGTAATTCCTGTCAATTATAAAACATTTGGAAAAAAATTATTTATAATTCTACTACCCAAGTATAATCGCTAATAACATTTGTTTCTATATGACTATATTTTCCTTATGCATCTGAAAAAATGTTTTTCTCATCATACCAGGACCTTTACATCAACTATTGCTTGGAGCTATGTTTTGCATGTTCTACAGTCTCAGGATTTTGTGCAAATTCTTCAAGGGCTGCAGTAAGGTGGAAGGAGGGGCCTCAGGATAAGAGTGAGGGGCAGGGGGCCTTTTACTTCAGTCAGAAGAGTTCTGGTTTTGTCGTTTTATGTGTTGGAGCTTTTCATAAGATATCCTTTGAGGGATATCTGGGTGGCTTGGGTTGGTTGGGCATTCTGTCTGCAGCTCAGATCATGATCCTAGGGTACTGGGATTGAGTCCTGCATCAGGCTCCTTGCTTGGCAGGGAGCCTGCTTTCCCTCTGCCTGCTGCTCACTTTTTCTCGCTTTTGCTTGCTCTCTCTGACAAATAAGATAAAATCTTTAAAAAAAAAAAAGATACCTTTGAAAATTAGGTTGGGCTGCTTTTTTAAAATATGAGAATTCCTGGACTGGAGTTCATGGGATTATTGGTTATTTTATCTCGGGAAAATAGGACCTTACTTCTTTAGGTTTAGGTGAGTAATACTAAATCCAACAAAAATCCAGCAGAGTAAATTTGAAGATCTAATTATCTTTATTCAATGATTTATGAATTGGTCAGCATCTCATCTAGCAAATAGAAATTATGAGGAGCTGTATAAAATATAATGTTTTAAAGGTAGAGAAAGGGTGGGACAAGGAATTTATAAATAGAAAAAAATGGATTATTCCAGCAGGAATATACCTTCTTTTGGGGAGACAGAGATGTCTGTTGGGTGGATTACCTCACTACTGCTGACCAGGAAATTCCAGACTGACTAGTTAAGATTACATTCCTGGGGGAGTTTGAAACTGTACTTATGTTAGGTAGTAAGTTCCTTTTTGGTGCTCTGAGCTTAGCATAAGTGACTCCATTTTGGGCCTGTTGTCTCTCTCTCTCTCTCTCTCTCTCTCTCTCTCTCTCTCTTTTTTGACATTAGGAAAGTAGGACAAGGATAAGCAGGAATCAGCCTTTAAGCTATTCAAAAGTGTACTTTAAAATCTATAGTTATGTTGTCATCTAAAACTCATTTATTTTAAAGCAGAATATTGGTACATTACTTCCAATCAGAGAGTGCTTTCCTTTCTTACTTTGAAATCTTACACATACACTTTGCCTGAGATTCAGATGGGGCTCTGCCCACAAATGTGTGACTATTAAATTTTGATTTTTCATTAAGAAGTGTTACTATAGGGGCGCCTGGGTGGCTCAGTTGGTTAAGCGACTGCCTTCAGCTCAGGTCATGATCCTGGAGACCCTGGATCGTGCCCCACATCAGGCTTTCTGCTCGGTAGGAAGCCTGCTTCTCCCTCTCTCACTCCCCCTGCTTGTGTTCCCTCTCTGGCTGTGTTTCTCTCTGTCAAATAAATAAATAAAACCTTAAAAAAAAAAAGAAGTGTTACTATATATCAAAACTCCATAACAAATCAGTATCAAATTAAAAGTGTTTTCTTAGATTATTAATAAGTGAATGCCAGTGATTATAATCTTATAATTTCATTTATTGAATTTCCTTTTTTTTTTTTTTTTTTTACGATTTTTACCTTATTTGTTGGAGAGAGCAGTTTTATACATTTTATACAGCTCCTCATCTAGAGTTGATATTGTTAAGTGAATTTCCTTTGGATTGTCTTCAACCTTTTTCAACATCAAAATAGTTCTTTCTTAAAATAGTGTCTTTCTTAAGTACATGATTAAATTGGGAGAAGACAGGCTCAAGGGACTCTAGAATCTTTGGACATTTAACTGGACAATTTCTCCATGAATGTACTATAATTATGGAAATTGGAAGCTTTATAAATAATTACAGGAAAAACATGTTTTCAAATAGCTTTATTTATATTTGAATAGTACACACAGTTATTCTGATATCCAGGCACTCCAAAAATTTGCTATTGCAAATTTGGAGTGAAACATATTAGTCATATCCTTTTAATGGTAAATCCTGTTTCCCAAGAAGTAAAACATTTTAAACTGTGAATTCTAGGTATTTTATTGTTTCTGAAAGCAGTTTTTACCGCAAAAATATAAACTCTAAAAAGTGCAGTGATTGGAAGTACATTGTGTTTCTTTCCAACTTCTGAATATTTTCAGAGCTTTTTCTCTAACAGAAACTCCCCAACACTGGTTTCTGTCCTTTTGACATAACCCCATCACTTCTGGGGTAATTTCTTACATTTGTTACAACAAAATGTTCTTGGCTCTTCTTGTACTTTTCATGGTCTGATGTTACCCATTTTTGCATTGATCCATGGCTCCTTTTAGTAGGGAATTCTATTTACAAATCTGGATCTGGAGGCGCCTGGGTGGCTCAGTTGGTTAAGCGACTGCCTTCGGCTCGGGTCATGATCCTGGAGACCCGGTATCGAGCCCCACATCGGGCTCCCTGCTCGGCGGGAAGCCTGCTTCTCCCTCTCTCACTACCCCTGCTTGTGTTCCCTCTCTGGCTGTGTTTCTCTCTGTCAAATAAATAAAAAATCTTAAAAAAAAAAAAAACCAAAAAAACAAATCTGGAACTGGGCCTTGGGTATGTTCACTGATGCTGGGGTGTTATTGCTTCTAGACTGTTTCAGGAGAGCGAGCCGGAATGGGAGATTAACTAACTACGTGTGTGTGTGTGTGTGTGTGTGTGTGTGTGTGTGTGTGTGTGTGTATAGAATCATGAATTCACACTGATACATCCAGTAATCCAAATCTAACTTCGTAGCCTTTCTCCATTCCATATTTGTATTTCAGTTCTTCAGCAGTGAAAAGTTTGGCTTCCAGCATCATGATGACTTTCATTCATTTGTTCATTGCTACCATAGAAAGTAGTTTCAGAATTTCTACACTCATAGGCTTGGTTGTAGGCAGAATTCTAAGATGGCACTCAAGATTCTCTGCTCCTCCCCTTGAGTGTGGATGTGAACTATGAGCAGGATGCAGTTTTCCTTGATTAGGTTATATTGTATGGCCCTGTTAAGAAAGGAAAATTATCTGCAGTGGGTCCAGCTACTGGGCCCTTAAGGGGATTGAGCCTTTGTTGTTAAAAGAGATTTGAAGTGTGGGAGGGATTTGACTTGAGGGAGAGTCTCTGTTGCTGTCTTTAAAGTTGTAAGCAGAACTTACCTGATGAAGTTGGATATGTAGCTAAGGCAATTTCTGAGCAAAGTGATGAGGGTACTGCCTGATTTCTTGCTGCTTATAAGAAAATATGAGAGAATAAAGCTAAATTGAAAGAAGTTTTATTAAAAGGGAACCAGGACTAGATGATTTAGTTAATTTTGAGCCTGTCCTAGATGGCAAATACTGTTAAAATAAGGACATCGCTTCTGAAAGTGTGGTTCAGAGAAGAAACCAAGAGTGCACCTATAACCTTTTGCTAAAACCTCTGAAAGATCATAAGGTCAGATTACTTGTTACACTGAAGGCTTTTTCAAGAAATTAATGTGTGCTTCACAGATTTTCTCAGTCAAACCAGGGGACCTCTAGGAAGCTTAAGGATATTACTCTTAGCCATTTCGAAAGGAGTTAGGAGATTATTTTGCAGAGATTTGCGGGCATAGCTTTTCTCTAATTTAGATTCAACATGAGAAAGCTTCTCGTCTATTCTTGAAAATGGAGGAATCCATGTGGCAAGGAAGGCACACAGCTTCTAATCACTGAGAGCAGCCTCCAGCTGACAGCAAGGAAATGGGCATCTCAGCCCCACAGCTATGAGGAACTTGGATTCTGCCGGTGACGTCAGTGAACCTGGAAGCAAATTCTTCCCCGAACCTTGAAAGAAGAATACAGCCCTACCACGATCCTGATTTCAGTCTATGAGACCCTAAGCAAAGAATCCAGCTACTTTGTGATAGACTAATGACTTCCAAAACTGTTAGTGTCAGACCACCTCCAGTTTATTAGTTAAGTTTGTGGTGATTTGTACACACTGTGGATAACTAATGTAGCTCTGCAAAAACAAAACATACTAAGTGATAATGCAAGTCCATGAGGCAGTCATAGTGATTGTGATTACACGGAAGAGCAGGAGTTGGCTTCCGAAGGGAGGAGGGAATATATTTACACTGGGAATGAAGGGATTGTAGAGGCCTCATATCAGTTGCATTTATAGGTTGTGGGTCTTAGGTAGGAAGCTAAAAGTGTCACCGTCTGCTGGCAGTGTCATTAATTTTGTATCAGGAGATGTTGGGATGAAGCCTTCAGTAAGATAGTAAAGCCTATTGATGGTTGTGAGAGGAAAACGACTAGAAGAACTATGGGAGCTTTAAGGGCTATAGAATGTAATTTTGCAGAGATAATCATTCTGCCTATTTCTTTGATGTTCTTGAGCCTGGCTGTTTGAATGGAATACAGTGATGAGGGGCAGGGAGTTATTCCAGAATAAAAGTTGTTCATTGTAGGTAAAGCAAAAGGACTTTCAGGTTTATGCCTGAGGAGTGGATAATAATGAAAGTTGAAGAACTGAAAGATAGGAAGTTATGTGACCAATAAATGGAATATCTAGAACCCAGAACATATCAGCTGAAAACTATTTGTTATATCATTAAATATTGGGAATTCATGGTTTCAGAAAAGGAGCTACTTGTGGTAATGGCAGTTAACTGTATTTGGGGCTGCGGAAATATATTGGAGAGGTCTTAGGAGTTGAGTAGATCACAGAAGAATGAATTTATCTCTTGAATGTATTCATATGGATTTAAAAATCTCTCAAGATTTAGAAAAACTTGCACTTCAGAGTCTTTGATTCATAAAAGGAAATGACCAAGACTATGGATGGATTCCAACAGGGGGTCAGCAGACTACAGCCTGTGGGCCAAAGCCAGCCTGCACCCTGTTTTTGTAAGTAAAAGCTTTATTGCAAGCTGCCATGCCTGGTCTTTTACTTTTGTGTGTGGCTGCTTTGGTGCTTCAGTGGTCGAGTTGAAGAGTTGCCCCAGAGACCATGTGGACCTCAAAGTTTAAAATACTAATTATCTGGCCCTTTAGGAAAAAAAAGTTGGCCATCTTCTACATCAAAGCTGTGAACATTTTCTGTAGCACGATGTATGCACACAAAATGTTGCTGACAATTTTAGGAACTTTTGTGATTCCTAACAGCCAAAGAACAGACTTCAGTTAAGCAGAACTTTTGGATCAAAGTTCACACTATATTCTCTGCTACATTTCATCTTATCCTGTGAGTTGCCTCTGTGAGTTGGCTCACTATGCCAAAGATGTGGGCACTTTCATTTTGGTAGGTCACAGAGCCTCACCTCATTCAGTGACCACAGATGGTCCTGCATCAGAGCGGCTGTTTACAGTTGTCATGTGGCAGCCACAAGAGTGTGTACAGATGAGTACAAAATCAGCACATGTTGCACTGTGCCCTGGCACGGTGCCCCCACCCTGCCCTGTCTCCGTGTGTGTGTGTGTGTGTGTGTGTGTGTTTAGAGGAAACCAGTATTGGAAAGATATTTTTGAGAAACAAATGATGCTTAATTCTTCTAGGCTATTTCTCATTAAGTCTGTTAAATAAAGGAAGTTTTTTTTTTTTCTTTTTTTTTTTTCCCCAGGAGTGCCTGTGTTTAGATAAGGGAGAAAGAGAGAAAAACTAGTTTGATGAAAAACTGCTTTAGTCACTGGCTGTTCTTTCATAGGTGTCACTTTAAAATTTTTTCCGCTAATGTTAGCCACAGTACTGAATCTGTTTGGATCCATTTAAGAATCCTTAGTTGAACTTGATTTTTGTTATGACTAATTTTGGTCACTGTTTTAACACAAGGGTACTTAACATTCCCATTGCCTTTGTCATATCTTGTCTTACAAACAAGAAACAACATTCACAGTCTTTTATATTTTTTAAGTTTAACCTACTTGTGTTCATATTCTAGGGTACTTGGCACATAAGGTGCCCACATGGCCTTTTGATCTTTTGGTCATTTCTTTTGGTCCTCTTAAAAATATCCTTTATATTCCAAGATGCCATTTCAACTCCAATCAACAGACTGGAATTAAAAAACCTGTTTTCTGGGGCTTGCCCTCAGGACCTGAATGGTCTTGGTGAGTTGCGGGATTGTTGCTGGGACAAAGTACTAGGAGTGAGGTTCTTAGGACAGGGCCAAGCAGCATCCATCTGTAGAATCCCTGAGTCTGGGATTGGGAGAGGAAAATGGTGAACGGTAACTGACTGGGATGAAGCAGACTGCATTGGCTTACAGGGCTTGGCAGAGAGGTGAGTGGAGCTGGAGCTCAGTCAGGCAGAGGAGGAGAGAGCAGCAGGTGTGGAGGAGTCTGTAAGACTGAAGAAGCCAAGGCAGTTTAGGTTCTCTGCTTTGAGGCTCTCTATCCTGTTCCATAGCTATGTGTATTATCCTTTCTCTACTACCACATTACCTTGATTGTTGTATCTTTTTAGTATATCTTAAAATTTGGTGGTGTGTTTGGGTGTCTGGATGGTAAACATCTGCTGTTGGCTCAGGTCATGATCCCAGGGTCGTGGTATCTAGTCCCTTGTTGGGCTCCCTGCTCAGTGGGAAGCCTGCTTCTCCCCCCCTCCCCCCCGCTCATTTTCTCTGTCTCTCTTTCTCGCTCTCTTTCAAGTAAATAAATAAAATCTTTTAAAAAATCTAAAAAAATTTGGTGGTGTGCTCCAGCTTTGTTCTTTGTCTCAAAGTGTTTGGACTATTTTTGTTTATTTTAAAAAAAATTTTTATTTTAATTCCAGTTAACATACATTGTTATAGAGTTTCAGGTGTACAATATAGTGATTCATCACTTACATACAACAGTGGTGCTCATCATGACACGTGTACTCCTTAATCCCCATCACCTGTTTCACCCATCCCTCACCCACCTCCCCTCTGGTAACCAGCAGTTTGTTCTTTATGATTAAGAGTCTGTTTCTTGATTTCTCTTTCACTGTCTTTTTCTCCTTTGCTTCATTTCTTAAATTCCACATAAAGTGGAATCATAAGGTATTTATTTGTTTTTCTGTGACTGGCTTATTTCACTTAGCATTATAATCCCTAGCTCCATCTGTGTCCTTATATATGGCAAGATTTCATTCTTTTTTATGGCCAAGTAGTATTCCATTAATATATATATCCATTTTATGCATTCATCAGCACATCAATACATACATCAGTACACTTGCACTGCTTTAATAATTTGGCTGTTGTAAATAGTGCTGCTATAAACATAGGGATACATATTCCTTTGAATTAGTATTTTTGTATTCTTTGGGTAAATACCCAGTAGTATGATTGCTGGTTCATAGGGTAGTTCTATTTTTAACTTTCTGACAACCTCCATACTGTTGTCCAGAGTGGCCGCACAAGTTTGCATTCCCACCAGTAGTGCACAAGGGTTCCTTTTTGTCCTCATCATGGCCAACACCTGTTGTTTCTTGTGTTGTTGATTTTAGCCATTCTGACAGGTGTGAGGTGATATTGTAGTTTTGATATTGGGCCTTTTAGTTTCTTTACTTTTTCACATGTGTTTTAGAATTATCCTGTCTGTACATACAAAGAATCTTGCTAGGATTTTATTTGAAATTATTTTGAATCTAAAGATTATTTGGAGAGGTGCCTGGGTGGCTCCTTCAGTTAAGTGTCTAACTCTTGATTTCAGCTTAGGTCATGATCTCAGGGTAGTGGGATCCGAATCCCTTACTGGACTCTGTGCTGGGTGTGAAGCCTGCTTAAGATTCTTTCTCTCCACCTCCTCCCCTCCCCCGCCCTCCTCCCACCCCCTGTTCAAGTGCTCACTCTCTTTTTCTTGCTTTCTCTGTGAAAAAAATTAAAAATTTAAAAATGGTAAAGGGCATTTGGAGAGAATTGAAACTATATAGAGCCTTTCAGTGTATCAACAGCAATATATCTCTCATTTTTTAAAGTCTTTTTTCTCTTTTATTCAGGTTTTATAGTTTTTAGTGTAGAGATAAATTGAACAGGTCATTAAATTCATACATAATTTATACTTAATAATTTCATTTTTTAAGCCATTATAAATGGTATTATTTAAAAATGCCTAGTAGAATTTGCCAGTTTAGCCTGGAGTTTTCTTTTCCCTTTTTTCCAAAAAATTTAAACTATGAATTCCATTTATTTAGGTATATTAGTATAGAACTGTTCATGTTATTTCCTTGTTCTTGGGTTGAGTTCTGATAGTTTATGACTTTCATGGAATTGGTCCATTTCCTCTAAATTAGCAAATTCATGTACATAGAATTTTTAGTATTATTTCTTTTTTTATTTTTTTATTGTTACTAAAAAAATTTTTTTTTCCAGAGTTCCAAGATTCATTCCCCATTCCCCACACCCAATGCTCCACACTTTAGGTGTCCCCAGTACCCACCACCAGGCT
>PITA01029794.1:0-17419 GCA_004023965.1 Spilogale gracilis | reverse complement strand
GAAATGCTAAAAAATTGATAAACCATCCTACAGGCAATTTCTAAAATAATAAATTAAATGAATTGATACCTAAATATTTTAAAATAATACAAAGCAACACCCACAAACCTGAGAATGAGAACGAGAGGAAAACACAAATATGTCATAAATTAAGAGAACTATAAGGACAGATTTGCACAATTTTAAGCTAATACATTTTTTAACTAGGGTAAAACGGATAATTCAATCCAAATTAAAAACTTACTATGGGTATTAAGGAAGGCACGTTGGGATGAGTACTGGGTGTTATACACAAGTAATAAATCATTGAGCACTACAATAAAAACTTATGGTGTGCTGTATGTTGGCTAACTGAACATAATAAAAAATGAAAAAAATTTTAAAAAGGGGAAAACGTATTTTTTTTAAAGATTTTATTTATTTGACAGAGAGAAACACAGCCAGAGAGGGAACACAAGTGGGGGGGTGAGAGAGGGAGAAGCAGGCTTCCCGCCGAGCAGGGAGCCTGATGTGGGGCTGATCCTGGGTCTCCGGGATCACGACCTGAGCCGAAGGCAGTCGCTTAACCAACTGAGCCACTCAGGTACCCCAAAGGCAGCTTTTAAAAAGAAAATATAAGCTAATTTCACTTTTCTGGTTTTAATCATACCAGGAAGGCAGAGATGGATCAAAATCAATAATTCTATTAATAATTTTCACCATATAGTAACCTAAATAGCAAAACTATATTTGATAAAATTTAATCTTTTATAAGAATTAGCTTAAACAACTGATTCTTAATTTTAAAAGTTTCAATAAAAATCAACTTTTATACCTACTTAACTATACAGCACATATAATCCAAAAGCCAGTATCATGCTTATTGTTACACTAAGACGTATGATTAAAGCAAGGAATGGGGTAAGAAGATGCTTAGTATTACCATGATAGATTCACTTTGCTCTGATAGAATTCTGCAAACAGCACTAGAGTAATATTTAGCAATATATACACACTTACATATATATATATTTTTAAAGAAAGACAATATCATTATTTATAGTCTATATGATTATCTCTCTGGAAAACCCAAAGCAAACAACTGAAAAAGTACTACTAGAACACAAAGTATTCAGCATTTAGCTAGATCCAAAATTAATATACAAAAATCAATAGCTTATTTTCTTATAAAAATAATGGAAAAAATATATTTATAATTGAAACAAAAGGCACAAAATATTCTGGGGAAGCTTAACCAAGAAAGGCATACTCCCCCAAAGAAAAAGAGCATAAAACTCCACTGAGGGACGTAAAAGAAGATCTGAAAAAGAATTTTAATTTTAATTTTGGATAGAAAGACTCAAGAGTTTCAAAGTATTGTTTTTCATCAAATTAATGTATAAAATCAGTGTTATAAAAATCAATATCCTCACTGTACTTTTAAAGTTGGATCCATAATTTGAGCAAAGGAAACTAGGCCTCTTAAATATTCAAATATAATAAAGCTATAATAATAAAAACATCCAGTATCAGCACAGAAATAGACAGTCAAAATTAATACAACAAAAGAAACCCAACTATATGGAAATAGTGTTTGATAAGGATGGTATTCCAAATCAGTGGAGGGGAAAATGGACTATTGAAGGAAGCAAGTTGTACAATGAGCCAGTCATTTGGAAAAGGATAGCAATTTGGAAAATAATTAAACTGAATCCATGCCTTATACCTTGTTACAAATAAATTCCAGGATGAAAAACTTACATACAAAGCAAAAACATAAATTCACAAAGAAGCTGAAAGAAACAATGGTAACTCTTTGTTATAAACTTAGAATACAAGAAGCTCTTTAAGTATTACATGATACATAGAAGCAATAAAATAAATAGTGACTATATATGTTCACATGAAAATATGAAAGTTCTGCAAGGCAAAATGGACCATAAATAAAAACAGAGGGAATCAGGTAAAAGGACAGACAATACACAGAAAAACAAAAGTCTAATATCCTAATATATATACATATATTAGGAGATATATATATATATAACATACTAATATATCATAGATAATAAAATCAATGTTTAAAAAGGTAAATAACCCAATAGAAAATAGAAAAATAGAAAATACAATAGAAAAAATGAACATGAACAGGCAACTCATAAAAGAAATACCATGGACCAATAAACATATAAAAAGAAGTTAAACCTAAAAATGGAATCCATTTAAATGAAAACAAGATTAACAGAGGTTAACAGACACGACTGATACCAACCAGTACTGGTGAGTATCTAGGGAGGTGTAGGTTAATACTACTTTATTTGGTAAAGCAATTAATAACATATCAATTAACAAAATATTTATTGGCAATCTACTAAGATTATAAAAGTTCAGAGTCTTTGATACAGCAATACCACATGCCCTAATTGGAGTACCAAACAGAAAGAAAAGGAGTGGGGGAATGAGAAGGGATATGGGGAAGAGGAATAAGAAGAGGAAAAGGAAAGGAAAGAGGAAGATGAAGAGTCAGGGGAAGAGGAAGAAGAGGAGGAGAGACAGGGCAAAGAAGGAAGAGAAGGAAAGGGAGGAGGAGAAAAAAGGGAAGAATCCCTCAAAAATTAAAAAATAAACTCTGGAAGAATATACAGAAACTGTCAGTAACAGTTAGTTACTTGTAAAGGGCTAGGTTGGTTATAGGGGAATTTCACCTTATTGTTAACTATTTGTGCATTTAATTTTTTTAATAACAACAATATATTACTTTTAAAATAATCAAATATGTCAAAGTATAATGAAAATTCAAGCAAGCTTAGAAAGAGCATTTCTTCCAAGTTGGTTTCTCTGCCACTTTTCTCCTGCAAGTACATACCTAGAGACTCCACAGATACGATTTTTGATTTCCATTCCAGCTGTGACCATTCCATCCCCTCTGTTCATGCACTGTAAAAATAGAGAAGGGAACAGTCTTCATCAAAGTTTTACTCATTAACACCCAATACCGACACACAATCTATCTCCTCATGGTACTCAGATTGTTGATTTTAAGATCATTAGGCAAGAAATGTGGGAAAGCTAGTGCTGAGTTACATAAACAATGATCTGAACAGAATGAAAATGATTGTGCTTTGCCAAGTCAGCAATCTAAGAATTCAGTTGAGGAAGCAACAGAAAGTTGTTTATATCAAGATAGTTTGTGATGTTTCCAATAAAACTAAAAATCAAAGAACTAACTTGGACAAACCTGTTCCTTACTAATACTTTGGAAATGTCTTATCAGCTAAGGGTCTCCTAGAAGTTGTTATCCTTGATCAGCAGAGTGAAGAGAAGAGTTTTCACCTTTTGAACTAAAAATTTTTAATCTTTCCTAACACCGGTTCAGCAACATAAAAATTCAATTTAATATTGACTTCTACATAATAAACAATATATTAAATGGATTTCTACATAACCATTTGTCTACTTCTTCATGTTTAAATTTTCAGTGTAGGCAATGATAAAAATGAAGAAAGGAACTTGGAAAGATACAGTTTAATAACCAACTATCCCAATCAATTCACAAATTATTTTAAAGACAAAGAGTCAAACTTCCCCACAGAATTTTTTTCTTCCTATAATATTATTAGCTCTATTAGCAGCAGGTATATTAACATCTCTATTAGCATAGTGATGACTAACAGAAATTAAAGTCAACACCAACCCATCTTCTGTAATTTGGAAATGGTCTTGGGATGTGTCTATTGGGTGGACATATGCACACCTTGGATATCCCTGGGGTCTTCCATGAAGAAAAGAAAACAGCTTGCTTCTTCATACCTTTCTCATCTTCTAAATGGCATCTCTTAAGTTGCTAGAGAATTATATCTCATAGTTACTTTCCTTCAAACCTCATTTATGCATTTAGAAGGAAATATCTTTGTCTTTGGTACCCTGCTTCTAGACATAAAAATTCTGCTTAATGCAGATGAAGATTGATTAAATATATGTATTAATCAAGACAGGTTAGATTGTGTAGCTGTAACAAATCCCTGAAATCTCAGTGGCTTAAAACAAGAATACACCCAATGAGTCCAGCAGGAGATTTCTGCTCTTCATATTCAGGGACCCAGGATGAAGAATGCACCACCGTCACTTGGTGCTGTTATTTTATAATGTGTCTATATGATCAACACAACAGGTGGGAGAGCTCTGGAAGTCTCATGTCAGTAGTTAATATTTAAGCCTGGAAGAGGCACCCAGCACTTTGCCTGTAACGCTGACCATAATTAGTTATTAGGCCCTGCTCTGTCACAAATGTGCCAGGAGGTGTAGTCTTCTGTGGCCTGGAGGAAGAATTTAATATTAGTGAGCCCTGATGATGTCTACTACCGTATGAGATTCCTTTTTGTCCTAACTTGAATGAGATCAAGACATCTTATGAATTAACAACCTTTCTCTTTCCTACGTTCTTTATTGATACTCAACCATCATCTGCCTCTTAATTTTAACCCTTAAACAGCTGGTACCAAGAGTTCTTTCTTTTCCAGTTCAGCTATGACAGTTTTGCTCATAGGGGAGTCCTCATTTTGAATTTTGGATCTGTCTTAAAATGATCATATACCTCACTTGAAGCTTAATGCAGATGAAGTTCTTCTTGATTAATACATATATTTAATCAATCTTCATGATAATAGGTGGATAGTCTTTTTTATTTCATCATTATTGCCAGCAAAGATGAGTTGGGGACTTAGTGTTGTCATTTCAGATCTATAATAAAGTTCATAACATACTTGACTACCCACATATGTGAGCATAAAAATAAATAAGTGGCTAAAAAAACCCCTTGATGATTTACATAGACTAATAGTGAGTTTTTTTCAGTTTTCCTTTCACTTCCAAGCTCAGTTTATTTTTTAATGAGTAATATTTGAAGGAGAGAGATCATGGGAATAAAAATTGTCCTTCTCCAGTTAGTACCATATATACAGGTAAGAAGAGTTCTTCCTCTGTTAGTGGGAAGGAGATAATTTTTAAATCAAAATGACATGTGTATAAGCCACAGGATGTATCATACAACAGGATACATGCTTAGCCTGAGACAATTCTATTCTAATGACACAAACAGCTAACGTACTGGATATTTTATATTTGCTTAATGCAGATCCCTTCTCTCTCCTTCCCACCTTGCTCTTACCCAACAGGCTTTCATTCAATTCAACTTCTGGTTAGGTTCAGCCAATGGTTCTTTATTTGTTACTGGGAAAGAGATATTCTTAAATCAAGATGACATGTGTATAAGCCACAAGATGTATCATAAAAACAGGATGCATGCTTAGGCTGAGACAGTTCTAGTCTAATGACACAAACAGCTAACATACTGGATATGTTTTATTTGCTTAATGCAGATCCCTTCTCTCTCCTTCCCACCTTGCTCTTACACAACAGGCTTTTTCATGCAATTCAACTTCTGGTTGGGTTTAGCCAATGGGCATGCTCAGGCAGAAAATAAAGAGGAAAGATCAAGGCTGGGATAGTATTTTCCTAATTCTCTTCTTGGAAAGCACCTGCAGATGGTTGTGTTCCTCAAAAGAAAGTCACTGGTTGTCCCAAGGCAGGGGGCCCTACACTCATTCTTTTGGCTTTCAATAACCTCTCTGTCTTCCATCCCTTCCAGCCTAAGAGTGATAACACCTTCATTATTCCTAGCTATGGAATATTAGCTATATCTCCTACATCTCACCCACAATTTTAGAATAAGTTCCCCATTAAATTCCCTGTGTATTTGTCATTTATTTCTTTTTGGAACCCTAAGTGGTTCAGCAACTCTGTTGCTGAATATACCAAAAAATTAATGAGGATAAACAATTGTGCCTGAAATAGAGGCCATGCAGATGTAGTTAGCAATGAACAGCAGTGAGTTTTCCCCTGCATAACAGGAAATTATATGAATACTTAAACTACATATATTTGTGTACATGCATGCAAATAAACATATATACATAACACATATATGTATACAAAGATATATACACATATATCTATTTAGTTGCTCACACAGAACTGCTAAGCCAACTTTTCTGCATGTAGCAGAAAGCTGGAGCAAAGAGTATGCAGTGTGAATTCACTGTCCTGAGGTGAAGAAAGTAGGGCACACAGATCAAGCCACTCTGAACATAATGTTCTGCTGACAGGAACATCTTCCCGGCAGCTGGAAATATCACTGAGCTAATTCAGAAAGACTGTAGGACTGGAAACTGAAGCCATTTACAATGGGCACATCAGGACTGGTCAGCAGTTAGGAGGTCCAGAATCAGTGGACTTGGCAAGATAGCGTTGGCAGTACTGCCCCGGCCAGATGCAGCCTTAAGAGATGGTGACAGAGCACCTCTAAGAGGGCTCTAGCAAACACTAAGAATTTTTCAGATCAGAATATATACAGAATCTTATATTTCTTATCATCTTACAAACTTCAACTCTATTAATTAACCTGACGATTAGTGTATAGAAGATAAAAATATAATTTTATTTCTTTTTAAAGACTTTATTCATTTATTTGAAAGAAAGAGAGAGCAGAAGCAGAAGGACAGGGAGCCCGACCTGGGGTTTAATCCAAGGATCCTGGGATTGTGACCTGAGCCAAAGGCAAATACTTAACTGACTGAGCTACCCAGGCACCCCCCAAAATATAATTTTAGAAGAAAAAAATCCCTTATAAACAAAGAAGTACCAATTTCTAGAACACACTTGGGACCAATGGCCAATATCTACCATGACTATGCCACGGTTCTGAAGATACCTATGTTTCCCAAGATACAGGAAGCAATGAACTATATGGCTAAAAAATTCACACAAAGAGCAGAAATATTCCCCTTATTTGTATCACATTATACTAGAATTAGTATCTAACACCTTCTAAGAACTCAAGGAGTGAACTAAAATTCCACAACTTGGCATAGTTTGATTTCTATGCATTTTTTTAAAACTTGGCAACTGATTCAAAGTCCCTTGAAGAGGCTAAACATTGACTGTTCATGTCAATTTTGCAGCAAATGAGCTATATCGTGAATTCTCCAGAAGTTGGACTATAAACAGTCCATTTAGTGCATTCACTCTTGGTCTTTAAATTTTATTATTTGTCATAAAAAAGTGTTGTTTATAAATTAACATTATAAAGCTCCTGTGAAATTATCTTTATTTATTTATTTATTTTTTGAGAACAGCTCTGTTATTAGCTAGCAAGTATTATCAAATAGTGCACATTACAGAAAGCAAACATAACTAAATATGATTATTGTAGGTTACCTCAAAGAGTTAATGGTATAATTACATGTTTTTATATTTGTCCTGTTGTGTTGAGTTTCTGAGGGTGGGAAAGGGGAAATAGTAAGTGATAGAAGGGAATAATTACTGGAATATATAAAATTAATCGACATTTTACAAAATTCTACGGATCAAACTTCATGAAAGAAATGTTTAACCATTGGTTGTTACTGTATATTGTTTTGGGAAACCAACTATTAAACATTTTTGCCATTGAATCACATTTCATTTTAAAAAAGAGAAGAATAACATCATGTATTATTTATAAATAAAAGAATCCAATTTGTTATTTCACTGAGGCTATCTCTTCATGTTTATACATTAAAGTACTTTTCTGAAGAATCTCCTTGAATCTCTACATAAAATAGCAATCAGCTAGGTGGGAAAACTAAACAACTTCTGCACCTGAACCATCTGACAAGAGAGCCCCACAGATCCACAGATAGAAGCAGGTAACAATAAACTAGCAATATCCACAAGATCTACATGGTGTCAGTGCCTGGAAAGGAGAAAACAGAGGGAAGCCAGAGTATGTCTGATGGGTCTGAAAATGAAAGAGCAAAACAGTGCACAGGGATTCCTAAAAGACCAGCTGATCTGACAACAGCAGCAGAAACTGGAAAGTATTTTGCCTGATCCAACCGTGCATGATTGCAAGGGGCCCTCGGTAAAATCTGAAAAAAGATTGAAGCAGTCTGGGCCACATGAGGTGTTAAAAACAAACAACCAGAATTTCCTTTCAAGTGAGAACCCCACATTTGGGAGAAACTTCTTTGGGTGAAATAAAAATTCAGTGAGAATTTGAATAATAGAGACAAATGAAAGACAGAGTCTAGATAAGTAGAGAAGGGAGAGAGTAATCTCAAAAAGGAAGTGACTATGTATTTTAACACTTAAAAAGAACCGAAAAAACAAACAAACAAACAGACCTGGGAGCATCAAGAAATTAAGAAAGCTATCTTGAGCTACATCTTTGAAAAGTTTAAGAAAACTAGTTTCATACAAATATGAGCAAAAGGAAAATACCTAAGTCAACTCCAATACAAAGTTACAGAAGAAAAAAGGAGAAAAAAACAGAATAGCATCCCTCTAGATAATTAAAACATGCCAGCAAGAAATGCCCACAAAACAGATCCAATAATGACCCCTAGATGAAATTAAGCTAAAAGTGAAGAAAATTATGTAAGTTTTAAAAGAACAACATAATTCAGAATTTTAAAAACCTAAAAAAGAGATTGAAAGATTTAAGGAAAGGATTAAAAATAAGGGAAAAAGTCATTTTAGAAATGAAGTCTAGGTGCACCTGGGTGGCTCAGTTGGTTAAACCTCAGACTCTTGATTTCAACTCAGGTCATGATCTCAGGGTCATGAGATCAATCCCTGTCAGGCTCCATGCCGGGCATGGAGTCTGCTTAAGATTGTCTTTCTCCCTCTTTCTTTTTTTCTTTCTTTTTTTGTTTTTTAGATTTTTATTTATTTATTTGACAGAGAGAGAGAGATCACAACCAGGCAGAGAGAGAAGAGGAAGCAGGCTCCCTGCTGAGCAGAGAGCCTGATGCGGCCTCGATCCCAGGACCCTGAGATCAGGACCTGAGCTGAAGGCAGAGGTTTAACCCACTGAGCCACCCAGGCACCCCATCTTTCTCCCTCTTTCTGTCCCTCCCCACCACCTCACTCCCCAACCCATTCGTTCTCTTAGTCTCCCCTTCTCTCTAAAAAAAAGAATAAATAAATAAATAAATAAAAATGAAGTCTGAACCAGAAGAAATGTAAGAACAAATCAACACAACACATAATACCTTAATAATAATAGGTTAAAGGAGAAAAGAAATAAAGGGAGTTAGAAAGTAACAAATACTGAAGATAAGCAAAAAAGAGCCAGCATATAGATAACAAGATTCCTTGAATATTAAAGCCAAACAAGAGAACATAACAAACACAAAATAATATATTTCAAGAAAACTTCCCTGAATTAAAAATAAAAAGACTGAGGTGCCTAGGTGGCTCAGTCAGTTAAGTGTCTGACTCTTGATTTTGGCTCAGGTAATGATCTCAAGGTTATAGGAGCAAGCCCCGGATCAGGCTCCACAGTTAAGATTCTCTCTTGCCCTCTGCCTCTCCCTCATCTCTTGCTAAAGAAATAAATAAATAAAAATAAAAAGATTAATACTATATAATTCAGAATGATCAACTCCAAGACACATATTTTTAAAGATTTTATTGATTTATTTGACACAGAGAGAGTGAGTGAGAGAGATCATGAAAGGGGAGAAGGTCAGAGGCAGAAGCAGACTCCCTGCAGAGCTGGGAGCCTGATGTGGGACTCAATCCAGGGACTCTGGGATTATGACCTGAGCCGAAGGCAGTGGCTTAACTAACTGAGCCACCCAGGCACCCTCCAAGACACATTCTTATAAAACTTCTCGATTTTAGTGAAAAAAACTACTTGAGGATCTAGGCAAAAGGAGAAAATAACCTTTAAGTGAAAAAGTTAGATGACAATAAAATTCCCAACAATAATCTTTACACCAGAAGAGAGGGTGAAAAAGTATCACATGTTATTCAAGGAAAGAAGGTACAAGCCTAGGTATTTTATCTAATAAAACTGACTTTCAAGTACAAAAATTACACACAAGATGCTATCAACATGCAAGAATTCAGAGAATATTATTTCCAAGACCCTGTCCTACAGAAGAATTTTATATAACCTAAAAGTCTAAAAAGACATCTATATAAAGATTGGGTGTGAGTACTAAATATATAATTTCTTGTAGAATTATGACTAAATAAAGATTAAGGAGGAGAAATTAAAGCATGCCATGGCTATGTGATTTGGCAATGTAGATATAACAAAACCACTTTTTTTCAATGAGGGAGAACATCTTTTTAAACACTGTTTTCAGAAATCATATTTGTATCAGTAGTGATAGTTTCATCATTCTGAAATTAACATGTATAGAATATATTCTAATTTTGTCATCATCTGTTCCTTTGATAATCAATCCCTAAGAACTCAGTGTGGAAGACCAGAGATTCAGACATATGCTAGATGTCAAGCAAAAGCTCTAAAGTCTCAAATTTGAAATGGAAGTATTAAAATGAATTCTGTCCCTTGAAAAGGCCTAGAAACCATGCAATGAGCATCTCTTGTTCCAGATTATGACCCTGAAATACCACTTCCTACTCAAAGAAACCAGAGGTACTTGGAGAAAGAGTTGATTCTAGCTCCAGGTAAGAAATGTAGTAGATATATGGCTCTGGAATAACTTGTTATACTGGGGTAGGTTGAATATTTGCTCCCCAAAATATCTAGGATTTTTGAATTAAGTTTTTATTTTAATTCCAATATAGTTAACATAAAGTGTTACATTAGTTCTAGGTGTACAATATAGTTATCCAAGAATTCTATATATGACTCAGTACTCATCATGATAAGTGTACTTCACATAACTAGACCAAATAACCCTAAAATTTATATGGAACTACAAAAGACCCAAATAGCCAAAGCAATCTTGAAAAAGAAAAACAGAGCTTGAAGTATCACAATTCCAGATCTCAAGATATACTACAAAGCTGCAGTAATCAAAACAGTAGGGCACTGGCATAAAAACAGACACACAGATCAACGGAACAGGATAGAAAGCCCAGAACAAACCCATGGTTATATGGTCAATTACTCTTCAATAAAAGATGCAAGACCATGCAATGGGGATAAAAAACAATCCCTTCAACAAATGGTGTCAGGAAAATGGGACAGCTGCATGCAAAAGAATGAAACTAGACCACTTTCTTAAACCATATACAAAAATAAACTCAAAATGGATTAAAGACCAAAACATGAGACCTGAAATCATTAAAATCCTAGAAGAAAACACAGGTAGTAATTTCTATAATGCTGGCTGAAGCAACATTTTTCTAGATATGTGCCCTGAGGCAAGGAAAATAAAAGCAAAAATAAACTAGGGATTACACCAAAATAAAAAGCTTTTATACATGGGTTCCTGGGTGGCTCACTTGGTTAAGCATCTGACTCTTGATTTCAGCTCAGGTCTTGATGTCAAGGTCCTGGGATCCAGCTCCATGTCGGGCCCTGTACCCAGCAGGGAGTCTGCTTGAGGATTCTCTTTCCTCCCCTGCCCTTTACCCCCGCTCATTCTCTCTCTCTCTCTCTTTCTCCTCGCTTTTTCAAAAAAAGCTTTTATATAACAAAGGAAAACAATCAACAAAACTAAAGACAATCTACTCAATTGGGAGAAGATATTTGCAAATGACATATCCAATAAAGAGTTAGTATACAAAATATATAAAAGACTTATACAACTGAACACACACACATACACACACACAGATAATCCAATTAAGAAATGGGCAGAAGACATGAACAGATGTTTCTCCAAAGAAGACATCCAGATGGCCAAGAGACCCCATGAAAAGATGCTCAACATCACTCATCATCAGAGAAATGCAAATCAAAACCATAGTGCAATACCTTACACCTATCAGAATAGTTAAAATCAAAAACAACTAGAACCAACAAGTGCTAGCAAGAATGTGGAGGAAAAGGAATCCTTGTGCACACCAGTGGGAATGCAAACTGGTGCAGCCGCTGTGGAAACCAGTGCGGAGTTTCCTCAAAAAGTTAAAAACAAAATATCTGGTCTTAATCCCTGGAACCTGTGGATGTTACCTCATATGGCAAAAGAGATTTTGCAAGAAGGATTAAGTTAAAATTTTTGAGAGGGGGAGATTATCCTGGATTATCCATGAGGATCCTAAATATAACTTCAAATGTCCTTATATGAGGGATATTAGACACAGGAGACAGAAGGCAATGTGCAAGAGGATATAATACTGGCTTTGAAGAGGGCAGAAGGGGACATAAGCCATGGAATACAAGGAATTCCTCTGGAAGCTAGAAAAGGCAAGAAAACATGGTTCTCCAAAAGAGCCACTGGAGGGAGAATCACCCTGCTGACACTTTGATTTTGGTCAAGTAAAAAAAAAAAAAAATCAGACTTCTGATCTCAGAACTATAAAAAAAAATAATTGAGTGTTGTTTTAAACCACCAAGTTTGTAGTAATTTGCTATAGCAGCCATAGAAAACCAATGCCCATTCCAAATAAAAAGGTTGTGATCTAAGACTAGGGTCATATCAAAGGACATCAAAGGCAATTTGCAGAGGTTCTCACTGGCCACAATTAGGAAAATTTGAACCTCATGAGGAGGATAATTACAATGGATTAAAACCCATGAAATATATTTAAACCCATTAGTTCATGATGATACTAAATATGAATTTGATACCTTTGGAAGATGGTAGGGAGAAAAATCTTTATCTGAAAAATTGTTAAATGCAAAGAATCAAGCATTAAGGATTCCTTCACTTTACAAAGTATATCATTGGATAATCAAGTAGTACATGAAGGAAAGCATCTCTTCATAACAGTATTTCAGTTAATTAATGGAAAATAAATAATAAAATTGAATACTATCCTTTGGCAACTTTCAATGTATTAATGGATCTAGGCATAAGTACCAGTGGTTATTACCATCAGAAAAAAGAGACAACCAAATATTATATGCCTCCTGATGACAGAATATAGCCCCATGAATAGTCCCATGAAGGGGATTGAACTAGATTTCTGACTAGTTCCAGATTTCTAAGCTTTGAATCCAGTTGTCAATATACAGAAGACACAGAAGATAGAAACATGTGTTCAAAGGCACCATGAATGTGCAAACACCAGCATTTGGACTGTGGGAAACCCTATAGGTCATACAAATCTTCTCTTTCCATAGATGAAGTGGTAAGAAAAAGCAAAAATTGAAGATGGAATTTGTGGATTAAAAATTTGAATGATATAGACAGTTTCTTAAAAAGTGGGCATAGGCAGGTCTGGTCTTGCAGCGGTGGCAACTGGGCTCCATGGACAGGACGGGCTTCCAGAAAAAGTGGGCATAGACTAAATTACAGAGTCTAGAAATGCACACCAGTGATAAACTGTTTTTATTTTTTATTTTATTTAAGATTTATTTATTTGAGATAGAGAGAGAGAGAACACGAATAGGGAGGGCAGGGCAGAGGAAGAAGGAGAAGCAGTTCCCCGCTGAGCAACTGAGCAGGGAGCCTGAAGCAGGGCTCAATCCCAAGACCCTGAGATCATGACCTGAGCCAAAGGCAGACACTTAACTAAGTCACCCAGGTGCCCCGTAAACTCTTTTGTTAAAATGCAACACGGTGGTAATGGCAGTATAACATTGTTGTTGTTGTTGTTGTTGTTGTTGTTGTTGTTGTTGTTGTTGTTGTTGGAAGGAGGTGGTTGTGACTGGGTCCAGGCATATGGGAGGCACATATATTTCTTGACCTTGGGTGATGGTTATAAAGGTGTCTACCCAATTCACTAACTGTTTTATGTGTTTTTTTTTTCTGTTTTACTATAAAATAATTTTAAAAGGAAAAAAATACAAAGAGCAAGAAAGAGCTATAAAGCAAGCATCGGTTATATTATTTATAAGACTGCATTAGAGAAATGGTTGATTTTGGGTCCAGGGAAGGAAACATACAAGATGAATCCAGAATATCTTGTCATACTAAATAGCAAGACCATCTGGGCCACTCTTCCCTAGCATCTCATCACTTTTGAGTAGCAAATAATATGTTTGAAAATAAAAAAAAAAGCAACAAGACTGATGGAAATCTTTCCAACACATATAATATATAACATTAATAGCAATAAAATTTTAAGATTTCTGAAAAACAATAAGACATAAGCAGCCCAACAGAAAAAGAGGAAATGATGAAAGAAGGAATTCAATGAAGAATTATATAGATAGCCAACAAATACATGGAAAGATTTTTTACCTTGCTAAGATCAGAAGACTCCAATCAGAACAGAAATAAGATTGAATTTTTAATCCACAAATTTAAAAGACTGATGATATCTAGTGTTGGCAGGAGTCTAAACAAATGGGTACTGTTATATCCAGTAGCAGAGATGCAGGTTAGTGTAGCCTTTTGGGACAGTCATGAGATAGTATCTTCTAAAATTTTACAGGTGCTTTCCCTTTGACCACTTCAAGGCATCCATTCTTCAGAAAGAGGCACAAGACACCTATATAATCATCACTGAAACATTGTTTGAAAAAGTGAATAGTAAACAACCTAAATACCCCCCCAATAGGAAGATGGCTATATAACTACTTTATAATACAATAGATTAACAAGAGATGGATCTCTTTACCTATGAGGATTCCTAAGACATGTTTTTATATGGGGAAAAAAGCAAAAATCAGAAAACATATACAATATACAACCCCCAAAAGAACCTACATATTTTCACATGCACATGTATGTACACAGAAAAACATCTGGAAGGCTACACCGAAAACCCTCAACTCAGACAGGAAGTGCGAGGTGGTAGTGAAGAAGGCCTTCTGCAAAAGGAGGAAGAGGAGGAGGAGGAAGAGGAAGAGAAGCAGAGGTGGAGAGACTAAGACGGAGACTGGCCTAGTTTTAGCTTGGATGCCCATTGTGTCCTTTGTCGCCCTGTACTCTATATGACCATCCACAGCCGTCAGCATCCCACTGGAGGGACAGGTCTCTGTCCTCCCACCTGACAATATATCCTGTATTGAGTGTCATTAGGGTTTCAGCCCCGGGAAAGCTGGGACCAGTGGTGTGTTGGTGTTACCTACCATCTCAGCTCACACCTTGGCTGCCGTCTTGTGAGAGACGGAGCAGCAGTCCTGCCAAGCCTCACCCAGACTACTGACCCACAGAAACTGAGAGGTAATAGATGTGTGTTGATTTAAGCCATTAAGCTTGTGGTGATATGGTTTGGCTGAAAGGAAAACAAATATGCCATGTTACTCATTAAATGCTATTTAAAAGTTGAAAGAAAAAAAGATCTTCTTTTGCTTTTTGTCCTACGCTTTTATATTGACTATAGATCCATAGACTTCTTGTATACTTAAAAGACAAACAAGAATTACCAATCAAATGTTGTTCAATAAACTTCAGTTTCTTTTCCTATAATTATTAGGACTTACCATTGTATCGCCCTTATCATGGAGGTTTCTTCCAATTGGCTTACCCCTGGATTGGATCACAGCTGGATTAAAGCTAGAGATTGGTTTTCCTGGAACATCTGCAATTCAGCAGGGCCCAGGCTCCTTATTCATCACAAACCAACCACCAGCCTCTTCCCAGTTCCTGGCACTCATTTCTTTCAGTGCAGAAACAATGAGTAAGAAACATTTGTGTGCACATTTCACACACAATACGTATTTTATAAGATGAGGAAAGCTATTAAGAGCATCTGGTTTGATACTTCTATTTTATACAAGAGAAGACTAAAGCCCAGAGAGGCAAAATGACTTTCCCCAAATTACATATCCTCACACACTGTCATTATTTGTTTAAACGTTTATCTCCTTCCATGCAGGGATTGTAATTTATTCATCTTGAAATTTCATCGTGTAGCACAATACCAAATACGTGGTGAGAATTTGATAAAGGTTTGAAGGTAAATCAACGAAAGTCTAATGAAGATAAGCGTTAACTCCATTTGTTCATCTAACAAATACTCACTGAACAGCATCTACAGGCCAACCACTGTTCTAGGCTTTGGCAAAACTCTACTAAACAAAAACGTACAGTTCATCTGGGGAGTAAGGAGGACCAGATAAATCAGAAAGTGGTATGTGTTATGTCAGGAATTTTGAACAGGAGATGGAGTGATGGTCAGGGAATGAATGGCCACAGCAGACTGCATGGTAAGGCATGGGAAAGTAAGACTGCATAAATTTAGTAAGGTTTTTTTTTTAACCCCAACATGATGTCTGGGAGAAAAACTATACTAATCTACCTATATAAGATATATAGGGTTTTTCTTTCCTTTTTAAAAAAAAAAATTTAAAGATTTGATTTATGTTATTTAACTGAGAGAGAGTAAGAGAGCGAGAGCACACAAGTAGGGGGAGCAGCAAGCAGAGGGAGAGGGAGAACCAACCAAGCTCGATGAAGGGCTCAATCCCAGAACCCTGGAATCATGACCTGAACTGAAGGCAGACCCTTAACTGACTGAGGTAACCAGGAGTCTCGTATATAGGGTTTTTCTAAAAATATGGGCCTTTTAAAAGAACTACATTTTATTTCTTCTGACTTATATGTCCCTTCTACTCTAGAGACTTCTAAGTTTCCTATTGATCTCCTTAGGCATGGCTCCTCAGAGAAAATTTTAATTTAGTTATTTCTATAGCTTCTGTGAAATAATTAATGATATTTAAACAAACTCTTAATTAAGAAACTAGAATTTATAACTTTAAAGAATTTAAGATGTGTGCTTTTGTGCCTAGAATAATCACTTTCTTATTTATGTCTTGTAAATTTTAATGTGTAGGACAGGTTTTACTCCCTCTTGAAATAAATGAAACAAAACTAAGCTTGTTCTTTTTCATTTTTAAAATTTTTTGATTGAGGGGCACCTGGGTGGCTCAGTTAGTTAAGCGACTGCCTTCGGCTCAGGTCATGATCCTGGAGACCTGGGATCGAGCTCCCTGCTCGGCGGGAAGCCTGCTTCTCCTTCTCTCACTCCCCCTGCTTGTGTTCCCTCTCTGGCTGTGTTTCTCTCTGTCAAATAAATAAAATCTTTAAAAAAAAAAAAAAGGCATGGAGATATTGATTGAAGTACAGTTGACAAATAAGATTGTATTAGTTTCAGGTATATATGTAATGATTTGACAATTACATACATTACAAAATGTTCATCACAATAAGTATAGTCTCCATCTGTCACCATACAAAGTTATTACAATGTTACTGACTATATTCTCTATGTTGTACTTTTCATTCCTATGACTTATTCATTTCATAACAGGAAATTCCTACCTCTAAAGCCCCTTCACCTATTTTGCCTATCTCCCCACCCCCACCCCTAGCCTTCAGGCAACCAATAGTTTTTTCTCTATATTCATGAGTCCATTTCTCTTTTTTTGTTGTTGCTGTTGTTTGTTTGCTTGTTCCTAATGTAACCAGATTTTAAGTGCATCTCTCCCTGTTGCCCAGACGTCTCAGCTCAGGCCCCAAGGCCAAAGACCATGGGTGTTAAAGGTTAAATACTAAGCTGAGCTGCCAGACCACTGACA
>PITA01029793.1:0-17460 GCA_004023965.1 Spilogale gracilis | reverse complement strand
GTGGGAAAATTGGGCTCTGAGGGAGGACAGTCGGAGATAGGTCTCCCAACTGTCGGCCTTATGGTTCTCTCCAAAGCCCGAGTGAGGAAGTCAGCACGCAGGGTTCATGCACAGATGTGCCCCATGGGGCCGTTTCCGGAGAACAAATGTGTGTGCCAGTCTGGAACTAGACTCCTCACCCCTCCCCCTCTCCTCGCCCCTCCCCCCTCCTCGCTTCTCTCCCAGATGCCTTTTGTTCTACTGTGGGAACTTTGCAGTCAGAGAGCATCTCATACCCATGCTTAGGTCAGTACTTCCTCAGACACAACGTCCTCCTGGTCTCCTTCCCGCTCAAGTTCTCTGGTTTCTACACTGGTCCACACATGAAGGCAGGGAATGCAGAACAGGAAAAAGCCAGTAAAGCCAGTGACCTCCCCTCCAGGCTGATGCAGGTGGACGTGGGGCAGGGCAGCTCCTGGACACTCTGGGAGAAGTCACACTCAAGATCACACCCAGGGGCAGGAAGTCCTTTGAAAGCTAAGCTGATCTACAGGTGATAATGAAACCCACCATGCATGGTTTTAGCCTCAGTGCCCTCCCTCCTTCTAGAGTGGTCCCCCGATCTTGGCCATTGGCGATTTCTTCTTCACTTCAAGCCCAAATACACTTGCATTTGGTTCTGTCCCCCAGAACCCCACAGAGCATGACTTTTCAGTCTGTCACGGGGCTTTGCAGGTCAAAGCACTTTTACATAGTTTAGGTCTTATCCGTGAGCACAGCCGTCTAGGGAGGGCACCATCACTGATATTTCCCACAAGAGGAAACTGAGGCCCACAGAGGAAGGGATTTGCCCCGTAAGTGGCAGGGTGGGCGCAAGGTGACATACTGCCAGGCCAGGTGACAGGGAGTGAGTACCTTGTGGTGCTGTGGGGGCCCCCGGAAGGGAGCTCGGGAGCAGAACAGTGAGGGTAGGAGTGCTTCTGACACGGTTCCCCTGAGACCCTCAGGCCTCCTCGGGGGGACAGCAACTGAACACTGAGTGGCTGAACTTCCTGGCTCTGGACCTTGAAATGACAATGCCCCAAGACCCAGAGAGGACTTGGCCATCTTGGGCACCCCTTCCATGTTGATCTTCCTGAAATGTCTGTTTAGCCCCGAGGCAAGCTGAGCCTGGCCTGGGATGGGGGAAGGGCCAAGGAAGGGCATAGCTTCTGCTCTGCAAAAGGAAAGCCCTTCAGGGAAGCAGAACTGCTCTCTGTGGGGGGCTGGTCAGCCAGCACCCACGCTTACTTCAGCGCTTTGTCACAAACAGCCCTTCATGGTCTCTGTCCTGAGGGCCTCTCAGAGAAGTCTGAGGGCACAAGCAGGTCCTGAGGGATGGAGGAGAGGGTGGGCGCCCGGAAGGCCAGACCAGGGTTGGGGCCCCACTCAGAGAGAAGCTGAGCCCTGGCTAGCAGTAGTAGACAAGAAGGAATGAAGGGAGTAGGGGTCAGGGCCCAACAGGAAATGGGGGAGGGGTACAGATTGAAGTGCCAAAAGACTCAGCCATCAAGATAATATTTTAAGTTGAATTGAAAGTGAAAATCCCACCCCACCCCCCCACATACAAAACAACCAAATTTTAAACAATGGCAGGGCTCCATGGGGGCCGCTGGAAGTGAGGCAGTGAGGCCAAATCCTCCAATCAAGAGTTGGATCCTCTATTCACATTTTGATTTTGTTCATTATGGATGTTTTTGCCTTAAGTTTGATTTTCAAAAGTATTGCCTCGAAATATTAGTTATGTAAATTGTGGAGCTTTCCAGGGGTCCCTTAAATTTTGTACCTGGGGTAAATAAAGGCCCCATGCGCCTCCTGTGAGTCCCGGGCCTGAAGGGGAGGACTGAGGAGTCAGGGGCAACAGGGCCCCTCTGCACGTGGAAATACAGCATAGGACAAGGAGCCAGGAGACATGCGTTCTGCAAACTGCTGGGATTCCTCTCAGTTCTGATACAGTCGGATTCACACTTCCCGAGACTCGGCAACACGAAGATGGCCGATGAGGAGCCCAGGTGGCCAGCGTGCACGTGGGCCCCTACGTGTGGGGGTGACAGTGACTCAGAAGATGGCTGCCATCTCCTGCCCTCCCTCAGCCTGGCTGCCTAGGGGAGGGGAGGCGGGAAGGAGAGAGAGGAGCAGGGAATGGAGGGGGCGGGCAGGGAAGAGGCTGGCAGTTCCCCTCGACAAGGAGCAGGAGCAGCAGATTAGCTGTAATTGCCTGAAGCTGAGAAAGGCTGCTGATAAATGTTACTAATGATCAACCTTCAGATCTGACACCCAGCTCAGGCTGCGATTACTGTTTTGAATGGAAATCGAACCCAAACCAGTAATTACCCCAGTGAACGATGCCAGTCTCCCGGTGGGGCCTGTTCCAGGCACAGAGATGGCACCGGCATGTCAGTGTCAGTCCGTCAGGGAGAGGAGTCAGCAAGGGGTCCCTTCCCAGTGTCACACCCAAGAGCACGAGCTGGCCCGGCCTTGGGGGACTCAGGGGGACATGGTCTCCACCCTTCTTCCTAGGAACTATGGCAGGTAAGGGATGCTTGACAATCATCCTTAGTCTCTAGGCAGGATCCAGACCTCACACCTGGCTCGCACTGTCTTTCCGCCCTGGGGCTGGGTGGAGGGCCCCTGTTGACATCCTCCCTAGCTCTCCAATCCCGCTGCTTGGGGGAGGAGGTGGCTGTCCTCCCCAACACAGATGCAGCCCTCCAAACCTCCATCTGGGACACTAGGACCACCACACAGTTGCACGCCGTCAGACTGGGAGGCTCCCGGATTGGCCCAAGCTGGCGCCAGGTGAGAGGGGCAAGGCCACCACTGATGCTAGAGTCTGTCCCAAACCCTGTCTCTGTTCCTGATGAGCCTGAGCTTGCTCTCAGTGCCAGACAATGTCAGGAATGCCTGCAAACTCTCCCCAGAAACAAGCAGCCTCCTATGGCCCTAGCCTGTGTCCCCTGGGCCCCTCTTCCTTTCCAGAGGCCCCGTAGAATGCTGGCACCAACAGAACCAGGCCAGAGAGGGAAAGGATACTCCTGTCTCTGAAACAGCTCCCCGCCCAGGTGCCTGGATCCCCCAAGCCCGCATCCAGCTGCCCTGCAGGGTAGCCAGGACTCCTGGATAGGAAAAAAGCATTCACTAGCTCATCTACAGTTGAAACTGCCCAGGCAGAGGCAGGAGTAGGCTCACACCACACCTAGTGCTGCACCAGTGGAAGGGTACCGGTCCTTCGCCACTTCCCAAGGCTCAGGGGAAGAAGAGGGAGGGGGAGAGCAGGCCCTTCTCTCCCGACCCCAGCCCTCCCCCAGAGTCATTCTCTCCAGCACACCACCACTGCTCCAGCTGCGAGCAGTGATGGCAACACTCTCTCCAGTGCATGTCACTCCCCACCACACCCTCTCTGCTGTGCCCAGCCCTGTGCTCCAGAGACAGAGACAGTCCCTGCCTTCAGGGAGCCCTGGGGAGACTGAGATAAGTAGGTAACCATCACGGGGCAGCAGGTCATCCCTAATGACCACTTCTGACTCTTAGGTAAAATTGCCCTGCAGAGTCTGGCGGTATCGATGAGCTGCCTCAGTGGGCAGACTTAGCTGGTCAGGCCTGGTGGGATTCAGAATGTGGGGGGCCGCAGCCCTGAAGGCTGTGCTTAGACTGAGTTAAGGGTCAGAACAGGAGGAGCCCTCACCAGCAGGCGCCGGCACCTCGAGGGCGCCACCTAGCGATGGCGTGGCAGGAATGCAGCTCTGTCTCTGGGCCCTGGGCTTTCCCTCCGCTCCAGTTCTTCCCCTGAACTCAGTGGTGTGAACAGGAAGTGAGGAACAGGGTATAGTCTTGTTCACAAAGGCTTGAGGCTGGGAATAAAGAGGGCACAGTGGGTCCCAGGGGTATGAAAGCTATAAGACAGTAGGCAAGGGAAGGGCCCTGCCTCTGGAACTCCCCGGCTCCCTCCAGAGCATTCTGGTGCCCTATAATAATTATCTCCCCACCCTTCCACTGGGACCTCTGCTGTCACCTGGCCTGGCCTGGCCCACATGGAGAGGAGACAGGAATCCCACACCAAGAACTGGCCTGCCCAGCCTCTCAGGTGCCAGAATTAGGTGCTTACCGTCCGCTCATCCCCCTTGCTCCGGTGGCCTAGGAACTGGCTGACTTTCAGCCTGGGGTCAGGCCAGGGGCTGCAGGGGCTCAGCCCTCAGCTCTCAGATAACCTATTGGATCTGGGAATACTTGTGGCCTCCAGTTATCTTCCTTTGTTGCCCGAGAAAGTAGTAGTGACAAGATATGAAGTGGGGGTCCCCAAAGTCTGTGTTCCCGGGTGTGGAGAGCACTGAGGCTGGGCGAGCCAGGGGTGTGGGGCGTGTGGAAGAAGGCAGGAGGGAACCAGCCCAGGTGCAGGGTAAAAAGGAGCAGGGACTGCAGAATATGTGAGGGAGGTGGGCAAGCGTTTTCTTAGAGGGCCAGAGAGTACATATTCCGGGCTTGCAAGCTGCGCTGTACTGAGCTGAGGCCACGGTAGGAAAAGAGCCAAAGATAATATGCAAACCAACAGTCACACCCGTGTCCCCTTAAACTGTTGACAAAAACAGGCCGCTGATGCAATCCAAGTTCACGGCCCACCACAGCAGTTGTCCACACTGGAGACAGTCCACACAGTTGTCCACCCCCCCGAGACCACAGCCCAACAGGCCAACTGGTGCCAGATGCTCCGTGGAGTGCCGGCCCACTCCCCTAGCGCTGTCTCTTAGGGCAAGGCTGGGTGTGGGGTCACAAGGTGTAAGGTGCGGGGGCTGGAGTAGAAAAAGTCGGGGAGAGAGCAGCATGGCCAGTTGGGACCCCCAGACCTTAGTCTATCCCTTCCCCTTTCCCAGCATGCATTCAGGGCTCTGGACACTCACCTGCAGCGGGAGGCTTGCCGCAGTCGCCACGACTCCCCTTCGTTCCCCTAGGGGATCTCTGTCCTTCTAGATGCCCCTCCAGCCCCTTCCCGAGCAGGAAACTCCCAAAGCCGGGTGGGGGGGATGGGAATGCACTGCCCCAAGAACGAGTAGCTGGACAGATGACACCCTGGGAACGCGAGGTGGCCTGAGGTGGGAGGAGGTGTAACTCGGCACCAGGACTCAGGGGCCACGGAGAGGCCAGGCGGGAACTGACCACCCTGCCCGGAGAGGCTGGGCCGACTGGTCCTCACCTGGTCTCAGGACAGTCCACCGGAGTCGGCACAACCTCCCCACCCCAGCTGCCGTCTCCCGCGGGTGGCGCTGTGGTGAGAAGATCACCAGTGGCAGGCTCGGGCTGAGCCCTGGGCTCTCCAGTTACACTAAAAGTGAGACCATGGAAGATGGTATCGAGGCCGCGCAAAGGCTGCGTGGGCTCATCCAACATTGATGCGGCCCCAGATTGCCCTAGAGCCCCTCGTGGCAGAGGCAGGGTTCCCGCTTCCAGCTCCTCCCCCAAGGTCACACAGTGAGCTCTCAGCTCCCACATCTAAGTGGCCCCGCCTGCCCCCCAGCACCTTGCTTAGTCCCCTGGTACTTCTGCATCCCCCAGCCTTGCAGAAGCTGCCCAGGAGGAGCAGGAGGAGCAGGTGGAGCAGGCTCATGACCCCCACTGCACCTAGTCTTGCACTAGGGGAAGGGGGTGTACCTGTCCTCCCCCCACTTCCCAAGGCACAGGAGAAGGAGGAGGAAGAGGGCAAACCAGTCGTCAAACCCCCTCTCCCTGCCCAGAGTCAGTTCCCTCTGTCCCAGTGCTTCCATCCATATACATGTCCCACACCTGTCCACACCACCATTCCTGATGGCACACAGGCAGCTCCCTGCAAAGGTGCACAGACACACCCATATGTACTCCCTGGTGCACACACAGCCTGGCACGGTGTGCTCATACCCTAGATACACAATTACTACTGGTGCACACACTCTCAGAAGCCTTCTCCCAGAGAAGCCCAAACCAGCACTGCATCGGACGCTTGGTGAGGGAGAGAAGGGAATGTCGCCCAGACTGTCCCGCCCAGGGCCAGCCAGACTGTGGAGGAAGGGGCTGGAGTCAGGACCATGCCCTCTTGGCATACTGTGGCATTCCTGGCATGGTGATTAGTGGGACTGCGGGGCTGGAGAGGGCCCAGAGGTAAGGCCAGGGTGGGATGAAATCTTTTCTGAGGACTGTGACCTTGTAAGAAGATAATACTGGGTCCCCATTACCCTGATGGAGACCCTGCCGGATTCCAAATGTTCTTGGCTGCAGGGCCCTCATCCCCCTGGCCTGACTCTGTGCCCCTCATTCTGACACTAGGTCCCAGTCAGCTGGCACAGCTCTCTAGCATCATTAGGTGTGCAGAAATTTGCCTCCTGTGGCTACAGAATGAGCGAGCTCTTCCCTAATGCCCACTGACTTCCCCAAAGCTTGGCTTGGCATGCATCAGCAGGCGCACGCACACGCGCGCGCGCACACACACACACCCACACCCCGCTAGGGTTTTCTTTGTTACTCTTCATATTAGAGGAGACCAAAACATTTGTTCAGAGTTTCAGAGGTGGGCACTGAGGAACACACACCTGAGCCAGATCTAACTGCTCCAACTTCAGGACAGCCCACACTGCTCAGGTTGGAGAAAAAAGGTGTGCAGCCCTCCTGAGTCCATGCTGGCTCAGAATGCCAGGCTTGGCATTTATCTGTCATCAGGGCACATGACTTTCAGAATGAAGGAGTCAGATAGCAACGGGTTCCTGTGAGTCCCTGCTTTAAAAAAAAAAATTGTCCCGCACACTGTGTCTTTCTTTCTAGCTTTGGCCACAGAAATGATGTCCCTGCCCCCAGGGTCTTTCTGCTTTTGTTTTAAAAGCATCCTGTCACCCCAAAACTATATTTGATGACTTCAAACCTCAGTGTGGGCACGAAATCCTGGCTTCTCCTCCATGACTTACTCCTGTCTCTACTCTCTTATCACTCCGAGCCCCAATCACACTGACTGCGTGGGCTACAGAACATCCCCCCCCCCCTGCACCACCACTCCTATCGGGCCCACCCAGTACAATAATCCTATTTAGCCATAAATCCATCAAAAGAAAAGCAGCTATCCTCTGAAAGCTCTAGAAAAAAGCAGGACCTCCAATCACCTGTCGTGGGGGTCCATGCCAGCCTCCCCTACCAGCAATCTGAAAGCAGACACTGCCATGTTCAGGACCTCCAACCCCAGCCTGCCCTGTTCCCATCCCCCCACCTTGGCCTTGCCGACCACGGAACATAGAGCAAGACTGGGAGTCATGGACTCCCAGAACACCAGAACTCTAAGGACGCTCAGTCAAGGAGTCCAGCCTCTTCAGCTTCAGGGGAAACAGGCCCAGGGAGCCAATTGACTTGCCCGGAGCCAGAACGGGAATTAATGGGAGTAGCCCGAACAAAACCCTGGACTCTGAGTTCCCTTCACAGCGCTCTTTCCAACATATGTTCCTGCTTCATAAAGCCCAGGGAAAGCATCACCTCCATCTCAGAATAAGCTGCTTGTGAACTTACCTGCAGCAGTGGTCAGTCTGCTGCCCCCAGGCCTGGTCTGCCCCCCCATCCCCGCACTGCCCAGTGTCTCCCAGCTTCTCTGCTGGTTCTGACTCAGCAGCAGAAGGGACTAGAGTCAGCCAGCTCATCCCTATGGCTCCCTCTGTGTATTCTCTCAGCAGCTGGGGCCTGAGTCTCAGTCCGAAGGGAAGGGTCTGTTGCAGTCCTGATGTGCTCATAAATTCTTCACTGGGGCTCAATGCCTGGCCCTCCTGAGGAAGCTGAACCTTGTCACCACGCCTCAGGTCCTGGCTAAGGTCCTCCGCTCCCAAGTTCCCATATGACTCTGGAGGTCCTGCCACTGTGCCCCTCTCTCCTAACTGGTCCCAACTAGTATCCCGCAGGTCCTCACCAGCCAGGTCTCTTCGGTCCCTGGACCACCTCCCTCGGTGCCTCCGCCTCCCCCCCCTCATCTGTCCACTCTCCTCACACAGCTCCACCATGGGGCAGGGCCTGCCTGGGTCATCATACCTCTCCCTGTTCTAGGAATGACCTAACTTCCAGATTCAACTGGACAGAAAAGTCCGAAGATTCTTAGAGAAGCCTTGCTACGTGTCAGCTCAGTATAACCACAGCCGGCCTGTAAAGAGCGCTCACCACATCCCAGGCACCGTCCCAGGCACTCTCTATTAATTAGGCCTTGCAAATACTAAGTCGTTGAGTCCTCACAACCATAGGTATGATTTCCTGTGGGTACTATTATGTCCATTTTAGTGATGAGGCCACGGAGGCTCACAGCTGTTAAAACAGCTCTCCCAAGGTCACATGTACATTGCCCAAGCGCTTTGAATACTGGAAAGGAACAACTTTCTGGAACGCTAAGAAGCTGAAGCCAGAGCCATTGTTCAGGGAGCCCGCAGAACTGACTCGCTCCCCGCCCACCACAGCCCCACTCTGGACAAAGGTCTGTGGCTTTGCTGACCTCAAGCTGGTTTACGAACGAGGAGAGTCTAAAGTTTTTTTTTTCTTTTGACGAGAGAGCCTGCATTTTGAAAACAGAAGCACATATTGTGTTAATGTCAAGTACTCTGGGAACGGTGAAGTGACTGCTCCATACAAAGGGCTACTTTTACAATAAGAATTTGGCTACTTTCTCAACTTGGCAGAAACCTACCTTTGCCAGAAGACTTGCCAGCACCGCACGTTCTGTGGGGACCAAGGAGCCAAGAGAAACCTGCACCAGCATGTGTTTTAGATTCCAGGCCAGCGCTACTAAACTGTTTCAACTTTGCTTCTATTTCTACAAGTGGCATGCATAATTTTTTTAATCTTTTTTTTTAAAGATTTTATTTATTTATTTGACAGAGAGAGAGATAGAGATCACAAGTAGGCAGAGAGGCAGGCAGAGAGAGAAGAGGAAGCAGGCTTCCTGCCGAGCAGAGAGCCCAATGCGGGCCTAGATCCCAGCACCCCAAGATCATGACCTGAGCCGAAGGCAGAGGCTTAACCCACTGAGCCATCCAGGTGCCTGGCATACATAATTTTTATAATCAACAGAAACAATAAAGATTTTCCCACCTGGGCTACATTTATACAACTAGTAAGAGAGGGAGCTGGGATTTAAGCAAGGGCTGTCTAATAACAAAATTCAAGCTCTTTCTACTGCCCCCTCTGAACTATCTCAGGGACCCAGGCTTGGGAGCCCCAGTCCTCCCTAGACATGTTTAGTACAGGTCCTGTCTTGCTTCTTTGCCCTTTGCTCCTATTCAAAACTTACTGTGGTGCAGTTGGTTAAGCATCCAAGTCTGGTTTCAGCTTGGGTCGTGATCTCAGGGTCATGAGGTCAAGCCCCGCTCTGAGCCCCACACCCTGCCCCATGCCCTGCTGAACTGAGCCTGTTCGGGATTCTCTCCCACTCTCAATACAAAACAAACCCCTCCCTGTCATTTTCTCTATCTCCCCCCACCCCTGCCGCCCCTTCTCTCAAAACAGAACAACTTATTACAAAGCTGCAGGAATCAAAACAGTGAGATATTTGTATGAGGATAAATACAGAGACCAGTTGAAAGTCCAGGAATAAATCCATGCATCTATGGCCAGTTTCTTTACAAGAGTGCTAAGTCCCTTCTACAGTGTCTTCCACAAATGGTGCTGAGACAACTGGATACTGAGTTTCCACACGCCAAGGAAGGGAGTTGGACCCGCCTCTTATAAAAATGAACTAAAAATAGATTAGTGACCTAAATATACGCTCTAAAACCATTTAGAAAAAAACAGTAAATCTTCATGTGTGGATCTGGCAATTAAATTGTCAGTATGACACCAGAAGCAGAGACAAAAGAAAAAAATAGAAAAGTTAGCCCTCCCCCAAATTAGAAACTTTTGCTTCAAAGGACATTATCAAGAAAGTGAACCTTTGTTCACTGTTGGTGGGACTGTAAGTTGGTACAATCACTATGGAAAACAGTATAGGTTTCTCAAAAAATTAAAGATAGAGCTAGAATTACCATATGACCTAACAATCCTGGTTTTGCACATATTTCCAAAGGAAATGAAATCTGGATCTCAAAGGGACATTTCCCCACCCATGCTCCCTGCAGCATTATTCACAATAGCCCAGATATGGAAACAACCTAAATATTGTTGACAGAGGAACAGATAAAAAAAATGTGGGGTGTATATACAATGAAATATTATTCAGCCTGAAAAAAATAAGGAAGTTGCCATTTGGGACCACATGGATGAACCTGGAAGATGTGATGCTAAGTGAAATATGTCAGACACAAAAACAAATACTGCAGGATCTCACTTTATGTGGAATCTAAAATAGTCAAAGTCATAGACACGAAGGGTAGAACTGTGGCTGCCAGGGGCTGGGTAGATGGGGAAAATAGGGAAACATTGATCAAAGGGTACAAAGTTTCAGTCATCCAAGAAGAATGAGTTCTAGAAATCAGATGTACATCACGGGGACTGTCATGAATAATACTGTATTGTATCCTTGAAATTTGTTATGATGATACATCTTAAGTTTTCTCATCATACACATACAGGAAAGAAAGAAAGGAAAGAAAAAGAAGGAAAGAAAAAGAAGGAAAGAAAAAGAAGGAAAGAAAAAGAAGGAAAGAAAAAGGAAAAGAAAGAAAATGGTAAGTACGTGAGCTGATGGGTATGTTAATTAGCTTGACTGGGGTCATCATTTCACAATGTATATGTATATCAAAACATCAAGTTGTACTCTTCAAATATATATAGTTTCTATGTATCAATTATACCTCAATAAAGCTGAAAAGAAAAGTCAAACCACCAAAAAATATCAACCAAAGGACATGCATTAAAATGTCCAGTGTTGGGTGGCTCAGTTGGTTAAGCGACTGCCTTCGGCTCAGGTCATGATCCTGCAGACCCGGGATCGAGCCCCACACCGGGCTGCCTGCTCAGCAGGAAGCCTGCTTCTCCCTCTCTCACTACCCCCTTGTGTTCCCTCTCTGGCTGTGTTTCTCTCTGTCAAATAAATAAAATCTTAAAAAAAATGTCCAGTGTTAATAATAACCAAAGCTGGGAAACATCTCAAGTACCCATCCCAGTGGAATGGATGAGTCACGGTAAATCCATTCACAATACTATACAGCAATGGGAGTGAACAATAATGCAATTTCATGCAAAACCACGGATGAATCCACTGCTAAAGAAGGAAGACACAAAACAGTACCCCAGTACTCTTAAGTTAAAAACAGACACAACTAATCTCTCCAGTTAGAAGTCACTCTAATGGAAGTCAAAATGAAGGCAGCCCTTGTGTTAGAGGGCAGAGATAGGAGGGGTTCTGATCACAAGAGTGTATTCACTTTGAAAATTCATCAAATCCTGTACTTATGACTTGTGTGCTTTTTCCATATGTGGGTTATATACTTCAATAAAGAGTTTATTTAAAAACAAACAAAAGCGTAGGCAAAGTAGTTGAATGGACATTTCTCTAAAACAGATCTATGAATGGCTAAGAAGCACACAAAAAGATAGCATCAGTCATCTGAGAAATAACAATCCAAACTGCAGTGAGTAACCATTTGCCCATCGCAGGATGGTTTAAAACCAGAAAATGACAGGTGTTAGTGGGGCTGTGGAGAAATGGGAACCTCAGGCACCAATGCTGGGAAGGTAGAATGGTGCAGTTGCTGTGAAGAACAGCTGGGCAGGTGCCTGGGTGGCTCAGTTGGTTAAGCATCTGCCTTCAGCTTAGTCATCCTGCATCAGGCTCCCTGCTCAGTGGGGACTCTGCTTCTCCCTCTACCCTCCCTCCCCCTCAGGATCTCTTTCTCCCTCTCTCGCTCGCTCACTCTCTTTCTCTCTCAAATAAAGAAAATATAAAACAACAACCAGCACCACCAAATAGCTGGGTGGTTCCTCCTAAAGCTAAACATGGAATTAGTATATGGTCCGGCAATTTCACTCCTGTTATACACCTGAAAGAGCTGAAAACAGGGACTGGGAACATGTTCGCAGCAGCATTTTCACAATGACCAAAAGGCGAAAACAACCCAAGTGTCCATCAACAGAGTAATGTGGAAATGCACACAGAGCAACATTATTCACACCAGAAGGGAATGATGCACTCATGTATGCTACAACATGGGGAGATCTTGAAGATTTCATGTTAGGTGAGGTAGCCAGACACAAAAGAAATAAACTATAGGATTCCACTTACATGTAATATCTAGAACAGGCACTTCATAAAGACAGAAATGAAATTAGAGAGTACCAGGGGCTAGGGAGAGGGGCCAGTGAGGAGTTATTTCTTGCTAAGGACAAAGTATTTGGAATGATGAACAAGATTTGGAATAGTGGTGATGGTTACATGACACCGTGAATGTACGTGATGCCACTGAACAGAGAAATAGTGGCTAATTTCATGTTCTAGATATGACTACAGTAAAAGAAAAAAATCATACTGCTGTACCCTGACAATTAACTATTGGAACCTGAATGAAAAAATATACTATTTACAATATCATTGAAAAATATTCAATACTTCTGGATAAATCTTATTAAAGAGGTAAAAGACTTATACTCTGAAAACTACAAAATATGCCTGAGAGAAATGAAAGATGATCTAAATAAACAAAGATATATCTAGATGGAAAGCCCAACATTACCAAGAGTCAACTCTCCTCAAACAGATCTATAGATTCAACACAACCCGAATGGAAATCCCAGCAGGGTTTGGTTTTGTTTTGTTTTTGCAAAACTTGAAAATCTCTTTGTAAAAGGAATGTGAAATTAATAAGGACCCAGAATAGCCGACAGCTTTGAAGAAGGGGACCATCCTGGTTTCTCCAGGGCTTGGGTGAATGACTCTCCAAGTCATTCCTTTGATCTTGCTTTGACCCCACACTCACCAAGCAACTTTTTGATTTTACTTGCCAAGTAGCTTGAGGGCTGGGGATGGGCCCTGGGCAGGGCCATTAACACTGCAGTTACTGCAAAGAGATTTTCACAGCTCTAGAGTAACAAATGGGTCTTCTGATTTGGGGGAGAAGAAGGAAGAAGAAGAACAACAACAACAAAGTTGAAGGTCTGAAACTACCCAATTTCAAAACCCTTCACAAAGTCATAGTCACCCAGAGAGTGTGCTATTGGCATCCAGGGAAGCAAATAGATCAATGGAACGGAATAGAGAATAGATAAATAAATACAAGGACAACTGGTTTTTGATAAAGGTGCAAAAACAGTGAAGTCCTTTCAACAAGTGGAGCTGGAACAATTAGATACCCTTCCTTTTTCAAATGAACCTCATTACATATACAAAAGTTAACTCAAAGCGAAGTGCAGACCCAAAATGTTAAACCTAAAATTAGAAAATTCCTAAGAGAAAAACCTTTGTTACCTTGCATTAGCCCATGATTTCTTAGATAAGACACTAGAAGCACGATTCATACCCCAAAGATACAGATGTAGTGAAAAGAAGAGACACCGGCCCCCCAATTTTCATAGCAGCAATGTCCACAATAGCCAAACTGTGGAAGGAGCCATGATGCCCAATGGATAAAGAAAATATGGTCCATATACACAATAGAATATCGCTCAGCCATCAGGGGCCTCCCCAAGTCTGTGGCTTTCTTTTCAGTCTTTTATATATATATAAATATATATATTTATATTTATTTTTTTAAAGATTTTATTTATTTATTTGACAGCCAGATCACAAGTAGGCAGGGAGGAAGCAGGCTCCCTGCTGAGCAGAGAGCCTGATGTGGGCCTTGATCCCAGGACCCTGAGATCATGACCTGAGCTGAAGGCAGAAGGCAGAAGCTTAACCCACTGAGCCACCCGGGTGCCCTCAGTTTTGTGTTTTGGAAGGGCAGAAGTCTTCCTCTCTGCAGCCCAATTTACCAATGTATTCTTTTTTTTAATGTTAACGAGCATATAGTACATCGTAAGTTTTTGATGTAGTGTTCAGTGATTCATTAGATGTGTATAACACTCATGCTCCTCACAACATATGCCCTCCTTAATAGCCATCACTTGGTTACCCCTTCCACCAGCCACCTCCCTTCTGTAACCCTCAGTTTATTTCCCAGAGTCCAGAGTCTCTCATGGTTCATCTCCCTCTCTGATTTCTTCCCACTCAGTTTTCCCTTTCTTCCCCTATGGTCCTCTGTGCTCTGATGTTCTACATATGAGTGAAACCATATAACTGTCTTTCTCTGCTTGACTTACTTCACTCAGCATAAACACCTCCAGTCCCATCCATGTCAGTGGTCCCCAAAAATGTACACACTGAATGATTCCAATCATATAAAATCCTAGAATATGCAAACAAATCAGATCAGTGGTTCTCTGAGGATAGGAGGGGGGTCTGGCAGAGGAGCAGGAAGGAAGTATTACAAACGGACATGAGGACACACTGGCCTCATTGGTGTACTGAAATACACTAAGCACACTCTCGCCTTAGAACCTTCTCACTTGTTCCCTTCCATGGAACATTCTTCCCTATTCACTCCCTTGCTTTTTATATATCTCTCTCCTTCAACTTAGCAGAAAGAGTTTCCCCAACCAGGCAATATAATACATCATATTCACCACCATCCTAACCTCCACATAGTCATAGTCTCTCCCTTTTGCTCAGTTCTATTTTTCTTCTTTGCACTTAGCATACTAGATAAGTCACTTAGCAACGACATGTCATATGCACGTTTTAGGCCATGTCTATCTCCCGCCACGAGACAGTAAGAGTTGTGGGACTAGGGAGTTTGCTCTGTTCACTGCTCTGTCTCCAGCAACTTTGTCTGCCATTCGGGAGGTGCTCGAAAAAAGGCATTTTGAGTGAATGGACCACCTTCGAAGGCAGCTACTATTCTTACTATCTTTTTGTAGGTGGAAGATAAGTCCCATTGGGAAAAGTCACAAAACCAATTATTGAGGGAGCTGGGCTTCAATATCAGGTCACTGTGACTCTGAAATCCAAGTTGCAAGCCGTTATGCACATCGTCTCAGAGTCTGGGGGGCCAGACTCAAAACAAAGAGATCATCGTGAAACAACACAGTTAGAGCCTCGGACCATGAGAATACGCATCAATTCACTCCTCCTAGAGGATCTTCTGGCAACAATCACCCAAACCTGACACGGTAACCCATCTTTTAGGCGTTCTTTCTAATCAAATAATCCAACACCTGGGAAAAGTATTATGATATAAGGATGTTTATCATGGTATTACTAAGAAAGAATTGGAAATGACAAAAAATCCCCCTAAAAGGAATTACGGCGGGGACATGGCAATGATGTGGAGTCAGGAAGTTACAGAAGACGTAGCCCAATGTGATCAATTTTTCTCAAAGGAGCAGGAAGGCACTATCATCTGTTTCCGGTGTGGGGGTGAGGAGTAGGGTCCAGTAAGAGGGGCCTTGAGTATGAGGCAGAAGAGCTGCTGTAGGGCAATGGGAGAGAAGCTAAGCAGGGAGAAGGGAAAGACTGCTGATGGCCCAGCTGGAGAGGAAGCCCCTAAACGTGGGGACAGTCAGCGGGGCCATGCAGGTGTTGTGGCAGTGTTCTGATATTACGCTGACCAAGGAGGTGGGGTTCCACCACTGTTCAAGGCAGGGATGGAGTTGCGGCGAGTGTGTGCAAGGAGACAGAAAGTGATGGTAGTGAGTGAGTCAGATGCTCTCCCACGTGGTCCAGGCAGGAAAAGGAAGGAGAGAGGCCAGGAAAAGGCTGGCAGAAGAAAATGCAGACATGAGGGCACTGGATAATTGGATAATGTGACTGGAAGAATGTATGAGGGAGGTGCAGAAGGCCAGAGATTGGGATATTAGTGCATAAGATATCAGAAGTGAGGCAATGTCAGGAACCGGCAACTGGGGATGTACCCTGTGAATAACTGAAGAGAAGTTTCTAGAATGGTGAAGATCCAGAAATTGTGAGTGAAGAGTGCTAGTTGGTCATGTACATAAGTCCTGAAACCTCTGGGATCATGACTGGAGCTTGAATGGAGGCAAGAAGCTTAACCAAGTGCCAAGCTCCTGAGAGCACATGAACTTGAGGATACTTACTCCATGCTGCTGGTCACCTTTTATACACCGTTTCATTGTATCTTCATAACAATCAGAGATATAGATAAGAATACAGCATTATTAGTGAAGGGTCTGGCTTTGACTACATTGAGTTCAGGGTGTTGGTGGAATATACGCATGATTTTCACCAGCATTTAGAGATGTATGATTCAGGCTCAGCAAAAAGACTGGAGTTAAAGATATGGATTTCTAGGTTGACAGCACTGAGGTGATAAGTGGGACCAGGGTGTAGCCTGAGAATAGAATGGAATAGAATAGAATGAAGAAAGGGGAATTTTGGCATGTGCTCATGTTGGGACAGTGAGGACCAAGAGGAGTGAGCGATTAAAGAAATGTAGGCCACCTATTGGGGTAGACTGTAAAAATGGCCACAAATTCTTTATAGCCCTTCCCTTCAAGAGCTAAAGCTTACTGCTCTCTCCTGAATGGGCTGACATTTTGACTTTATTTGGCCAATACAATGTGGCAGAGTGATGTGCATGTCCCGAACCTAGGCCTCAAGAGACCTTGTAGCTTCTGCTTTCTCACTTCTACCAGGAATCTTCTACCAGCATGTGAACAAACCTGGGCTAGCTGCTGGAAGATGAGAGGGCGGATATCTCTCTCTCTCTCTCTCTCTCTCTCTCTCTCTCTCTCTCTCCCTGGAGAGAGGCTCCAGATGTGCTAACCTTCACAGCTGAGGCACCACACGTGTCATCGAGTAGAGCCAAGAGAAGCCACGCCTGGGCCAGACCGCAAGATCTGCCCAGCTGAGCCCAGCCCAAATTGCTGATCCACAGAATCCTGAGCTAACCACAACTAGCATTTTAAGCCATTAAATTTAAGAGTGACTTGTTACACAGCAATAGATAACTAATAACACATGGCCTGAGGGGCAAAGGCAGAAACGGATGAATCAACAGGTAATATAATGCAGAGAGATAAACTTCTATGGGGATGTGAAAGAGAGTGATTTTGGGCGTTCATAGATATGGTAGGGACAGAAGTCAGAGGACAGGGTCAGAAAGCTTTAATTGTTAACAGAGGGGTGGTTTGCTTCTAGGAGATGGGGAGAGCAAGATCATAGAACTTCACTTTTAATACCTAGGTACTACATACATGTGTTGCTTGTTTGGTATATTTTTTAACAGTTTAGTGAGGACTGTGCAATTTTTAAGTAATTCAGTTCTTAAAAAATTTTTAAAACTAAGTACTAACTGGAGAATGGAGGTGGGTGATATAGACCAATTGCTTCCAAAGGAAAAGCCAAACCAGCCTTAGCCATCGGGGAAGGATTACACAAAGCTTGAGTCCAGATTTCTACGTCTGGAGATTCGGATTCAGTTAGTTTGGGCACAGGCCAGGGAAGTGACTTTCTTCCCATGGCTCCCTAGGTGTTAA
>PITA01029792.1:0-17413 GCA_004023965.1 Spilogale gracilis | reverse complement strand
TCCTTCTGCCTCAATGGTCTCAACTTCTGTGAGTTTAAGCAATCACTCTGTACCCTGCAGTAACAATACTAATCCTGTCTCTAGGGTGGGTGCAAAAGCAGTTAAAGATTTAACTGCACCACCCAACTTCCTCACTTTTGAATAAAAAAGACTGGGGCCCTTGACAGTCAAGAGAGACAAAGGCAGAGCCAGAGGCAAAGGAAAAGGCAGAAGCAAAGGCAGAGAGCCTGGGAAGCGAAAGCAGAGAGAAACAGAAACAGAGAAGCGGAGAGCAAGAGAGACAGAAGCAGAGAGAGCAAGAGAGACAGAAGCAGAGAGCAAGAGAGACAGAAGCAGAGGAAAAGGCAGAGAAAGAGTCAGAGAGCCTGCGAAGCTAGAAACAGAAAAGGAGAGAGAGCAAGAGAGACAGAAACAGAAACAGAGAGCCAGAGAGCTCAGAGGCCAGAGCCCAGAGAGCCCAGAGAGCCAGAGAGCCCAGAGGCCAGAGAGCCAAAGCTAGAGAGCCTGAGCCTGCTTTATAGGTCTCTCCTGACTGACCTCGGGTCTGTCAGCTTGCATCAGATCTCCGTGTCCGTGTCATTATTTTGCCTGCCAGACATCCCATGGTCAGGACCCACATCTCTGCCGAGGCTGGTCCCCGACAACACTTAGGGATCTCTGCACATTTAACACATCAAGTTGAGCTCTAGTTGCAGCCTTCTACTCGTTGTGCTATTAGCGTACATTTCACTTCTACATATGTTATTAACCCGAAAGGACATTTCTTTTTTTTCTTTTTTTTTTTTTTTAAGATTTTATTTATTTGACAGAGAGAAACACAGCCAGAGAGGGAACACAAGCAGGGGGAGTGGGAGAGGGAGAAGCAGGCTTCCCGCCGAGCAGGGAGCCCAATGCGGGGCTCGATCCCAGGTCTCCGGGACCATGACCTGAGCCGAAGGCAGTTGCCCAACCAACTGAGCCACCCAGGCACCCCCCCGAAAGGACATTTCTATTATTGTTTTATAACCAATCATTTCAGATTTACCCACATATTTTTTCCCAGTACCCTTTATTACTCCTGAAGATCTGTGCTTTCATCTGAGATCATTGTACCCCAGGCTGAAGAATTTCTTTTAATATTTCTTGTAGTACAGGCCTGCCAGTAATGCATTTTTCCAACCCCTTTGGTGTACAAAAATGTCTTCATTTCATCTTAATTCTTACAGGATTTCCCCCTTACTTCTGGTATAGAATTCTAGATTAGCAGGGTTTTTTGTTTTTTCTCCTGAACTTTAAAAATGTCATGACATTATCTTCTGGATTCATAGTTTCTGTTGAAATGTGTACCTCAATCTTATTGTTGTGTCTTCTTTTACCTAGCTTTTAACATTTACTCTTTGTCTCCATTTTCAGTTCTTGACAACGATACATCTCAGTGTGGTTTTCTTTGTCTTTATCCTGCTCAGATTTCACTAGGCTTCTTGGATTTGTGGCTTGATGTATTTCAACATTTTTGGGAAATTATAAGCTATATCAATTCAAATGTTGCTTCTACCCCAGTTCTCTTTTCTCCCTTTCTAAGATTCCAGTTACGCAAATGTTAGACCTTCTGACAAGTCTGATAATCCCATTTATTCTCCTGCTGTACTCTTGTCTCCTGTTAAGCATATACAATAAACTCTTAATTTCAGGTGTTCTATTTCTCAGTTTTAGAATATTAGATTATTTTATTTATTTATTTTTTAAAGATTTTATTTATTTGACAGAGAGAAACACAGCCAGAGAGGGAACACAAGCAGGGGGAGTGAGAGAGGGAGAAGCAAGCTTCCCGCCGAGCAGGGAGCCCGATGTGGAACTCAATCCCGGGTGTCCGGGATCATGACCTGAGCCAAAGGCAGTCACTTAACCAACTGAGCCACCCAGGCACCCTAGAATATTAGATTATTTTAAAAAATATCTTCCCCCTCTTTATTGACAATCTCTATTTTTTATACACTTTGTCAATCTTTCCTTCCATATTCTTTATCATATTATCAATGATATTTTAAAGTTCTTGTCTACTAACTCCAACATGTGGATCATTGTGGTTCTGACACTATTGTCTATTTTTTCTCTTTATTATCAATCATGTTTTCCTGCCTGTTTGTATGTCTAGTAATCTCCAATACATGACATTGTTCAAATTGTAAATTATCCCAATATGATGATTGTTTACTGACATCTTATTGTGGTCTTAATTTGTATTTCTCTGATTACTAGTGAGGTTGAGCACTTTTGCAGATGTCTATTGGCCATTTGGTTTTCCTCTTATGTAGTATGGTGGGGTTTTTTGGTATTTTAGCCATCATTTGATTAGGTTGTATTTTTCTTATTGATTTGTAAGTGTATATAAATTGATATATATTCCTGATGACTTGATTCATTTGTTACTATATAGATGTCCTCTCTACTCCTAACAGTTCTTGTCTTAAATCCACTTTGTCTGATATTAATATATATGTGTATTTCATTAGTAGACCTCACTCAGAAGAGACTTCTGCTTCGCTTACCTAATTTGGAAATTACACTGTTTTTATTGTTCTACTGGTTATCTTAGAGGTTCTAAGCTCCACACTTCACCTCTTCAAGTCTAGAGTTAATCAACACATTTACTCCAAGACAATACAAAAACCTTTAAATATTTTAATTACATTTACCCACATCCAGACTTATCATTTTTGTCATGTACTTTAATTTTTTTTAAAGATTTTTATTTATTTGAGAGAGAGAGCACAAGAGCATAAGCATGAGCAGGGGGAGGACAGAGGGAGAGAGAAAGGCAGACTCCTGCTGGGCAGGGAGCCCGACGTGGGGCTCGATCCAGGGACTCTGGGATCCTGACCTGAGCCGAAGATGGATTCTTAATGGATTGAGCCCCCCAGGGGCCCCTCATGTTAATTCTATAATGTTTCCTGTTTTATTTTATTTTATTTTTAAGATTTTATTTATTTATTTGACAGAGAGAAACACAGCTAGAAAGGGAACACAAGTAGGGGGAGTGAGAGAGGGAGAAGCAGGCTCCTGCCAAGCAAGGAGCCCTATGCGGGGCTCAAACGCGGGACTCTGGGATCATGACCTGAGCCGAAGGCAGAAGCTTAATGACTACTAAGCCACAGGTGCCCCAGTGTTTTCTGTTTTAAATACCACAAGACACTTTTTATACAGTCATGGTTCATCTAGATTTGCCCACATGATTACCATTTCATGACTCTTCATTCTCATTCTTTCTTGCTTTTTTTTTTGTTGTTGTTGTTTTTGTTTTTGTCTTCTATCCGGGCTTTTTCTTTCTACCTAAAGCCTGCTGATGGCATAATTTTTCAGTTTCTCTTTGTCTGAAAAATGTCTGGATTTCATCTTAATTCATAAAATGATTTTTCCCTGGGTATGGAATCCTAGTTGGTTGCTGTTTTTTTTTAATATATTGAAGATGATCCTTCTGCCGTCTTCTCTCTTCCACTATTGATCTTGAGAAGTCAGCTCTCAGTCTGAGTTGGCCCTTTGAAGATAATCTATCTTTTTTTTTTTTCCTGGCAACTTATTGGATTTTGTCTTTACCTTTGGCATCCTGCTATTTTACCATAATATATTAGGTGTAAAAATATTTTTGAATTAATAGATTTTTTTAAAGAGCAGTTTTAGGTTCATAGCAAAATTAAATGAAAGATACAGGCGCGCCTGGGTGGCTCAGTCGTTCAGCATCTGCCTTCAGCTCAGGTCATGGTCCCGGAGTTCTGGGATGGAGCCCCACATCAAGCCCCGCATCAAGTCCTGCATCGGACAGGAAGCCCACATCAGGCTCCCTCCTGGGCAGGAAGCCTGCTTCTCCCTCTCTTACTCCCCCTGCTTGTGTTCCCTTTTTAGCTGCATTTCTCTCTGTCAAATTAAAAAAAATATTAAAAAACAGATACAGAGATTTCCCGCGTGTCCTTCCTTCTGCCACCACAAACAGCATCCGCCACCATTAAGGTCAACATCACAACCCCAGTGGATTAGTGCTTTAGTAACAATGAATCAACACTGACACATAATTATCAACCAAAGTCCATAGCTGACATCAGGGTTTACTCTGTATTATCCATTATGTGGGTTTTGACAAATGTATAATGACATGTATACAACATTACAGTATCATACAAAATAATTTCACTGCCCTAAAAATTCCCGGTGCTCCACCCACATATCTTCCCTCCCCCCAGCACCTGGCAACCACTGATCACTTCACTGTCTGTAGTTTTGCCTTCGCAGGATGTCATGAGTTGGAATTATACAGTATAGAGCCTTCCTACGTGTAAGTTTTTAAAAATTTATCCTGCTTGGGATTTGCTGGGCTTTTTGAATCTTACACTAAGTCTGGTGCTTTCTACCCTTGGCAACACACTTATTGAGACTTGGTTTCCCCCTACATAAAGAAGTCAGGCCACATGGCCTCTGAGTGCCTGTTGGGCTCAGATATTCTCAGACTAGGATTTTATGGGTTTTCAAACCTCTGAGATGCCCCTCAGCTTCCCCCACCTTCAGTTCCCAGATTCCCTCTGCCCCCACCGGACACTTGAGACTAGTCATGGAGAATTCCAAGATCTGCCACAAGGGAGCAGTGGTGTGCAGAGAGTGCCCCTGTTCTGAGCTGAGTGAGGGCCGAGCCAAGAGCTTCTTTCTGGAGGTCTTTGCTTCTCACTGTCCAGTAAAAGGAAAATGATTAAGCCTGGGATTCAGAGACCCGTGTCCCCTCTGCTTCATTTCATTTATCAAACTCTGGCTGATGCACGGAGATAAGTCATACCCTGTCCTTACCCTTGAAGACCTCATGCTTCACTAACTCCTTCTCCCCAGCCTATGCTTCAGGAGGATTTTCCCATCTCCATGTCTTTGCTCCTGCTGCCCTCGTCCTCCATCACCACCATTACATTTTCCCTCCTTCTTAAGGCCTCCGCTCAGAGGCCAGCTCTTCCTTGGAGCATCCCAAATATCCCCTTCAGAATCCCCCTCCTCTTCTCTGTTCTGGCCATGTGCGTGTCTCACTCTCCAGACTGGAAGCTCTCCAGGCAGGGCTGGGTCCCCCTTAAGCCTGGGTTCCCTGTGCCAAGCCTAGAACACAATGAGTGCTAGAGGAAGGCACCTAGGAGGCTCTGCTGGCTGGGATTTCTGGGAGAGCCAACTGAGCCCAGCACTTAGAGTCCACCATGGCAGCTCCTTTCTCCACCCCAATCCCCAAGCGCTTTGGGGTTCAGCTTTGTCCTCACTGCTGAGGAAATGACCAGAGAAGCTGCCAGTTCCAAGAACCGGAGGATCAAAAAATGAAACCATAAAAGCATCAGAAGAAAACATAGGAGGGTTTTTGATTGACTTTATAGTTATAAAAACCTTTCTAGGACTCAAAACCAGAAGCTATACTGAAAAAGAACTATCAATGGCTTTTAAGCTTTTGAAGAAATCCTCAGCCTTATTCATAAAAAGATAACCACAAATTTAAAATACACATAGGCTCCATTTTTCACCTATCAAATTGGCAGAAAGCCAAAAGTTGAATAACATCTTTTAGGTGACACTGGAAAAGAAGGCAAACTCATCATCATCGCTGGGGGAGGGGAGATCTCTCAGCACAATCTCCATGGAGGACAAAACGGCAGTATCTATAAAAATTACAAATACATCTGTGTTCGGCAGAATTCTAAGAGGACGCTCATCAGCTTTCACCTTTGTTTGATCTCCGGCAACATGGGTGGAATCTGTGGATATGAGAAAATGTAAACACGAGAATTACGTTTCATTATAGAGCAAAGAGATTTTTCCAGATGTGAGGTCTTCTATCTGTTGATTTTAAGGTAGAGATTACATTGAGTGGGCTGCACCAGATCACAAGAGCCTTTTAAGGCAGAGAATTTTCCCTGCCTGGTCTCAGAAGGAGAAGTCAGAGACTTGAAGCCGGAAAAGAATTCATCGTGCCATTTGGGGGAAACCACATGGAAAGGAACATAGATGTCACTAGGAGCTGAGGGAGGCCCCTCGCTGATGGCCCCCAGGAACCCAGAGATCTTAGTTCCATGACTTAGTTCCATGAACCAAACTCTGCAAATGACAGCAACAAGCTTGGAAATAGTTTCTCCGCAGAGCCTTCAGACGACCAGAAGGAAGCCTTGCCGAGACCCTGTTTTACCCTGAGCAGAGCACCCCACCACCCTGGGCGGGACTTCTGACCAATACCCTGGGTGGGACTTCTGACCAACAGACTGTGAGCTCATAAATAGGGATTGTTTTAAGCTTCTGAGTTTGTGGTAATTTGTTAGGCAGCCATAGAAAACTAGTGTAACACCCACAAGCCAGCAATCCATTTTGGGAAATTTTATTCTGCACCTATACATGAGTGACTATGAAACAAAGTACCTGTGGGATTACTGCAGCATTGTTGTTACACCAAAACAAAACAAAACAAAACCTCTAGAAACAACTGAAATGTTCATCAGGAGGGAATTGGTGAAATGAATTCTTTCATTTTCTGCCATAGCATCATGTGCAGTGTTATGAAAGAGTGAGGAGGGGGTGCCTGGATGGCTCAGTTGCTCAGTCGTTAAGTGTCTGCCTTTGGCTCAGGTCATGATCCTAGGGTCCTGGGATCGAGTCCCATATCGGGATCCCTGCTCGGCAGGGAGCCTGCTTCTCCATCTCACAGCTCCCCTGTGCTTGTGTTTCCTCTCTCGCTATCTCTCTCTGTCATAAATAAATTTTAAAAAATCTTTAAAAAAAAGAACACGGAGACTAATTGCTGATAGAATTCTCCAAGACACGTGATTAAGTAAAAAAAAAAAAGGACAGCATAATGTATGTAGTTTGTTGCCTTTTATGTAAAAAGGGCGATATGAACCTATACTCATTTTTAGACTTGCAGAAAGAACTCGGAAAGGTACATAAAGTGCTAATAAAAAGTGGGAACCTATAGAGAGTGGGAGCGAGGAGTCAGAGTAGGACAAATGAGACTCATGGGTCACGGTGAAACTTTTTATGCCATACTTTTTAAATATATTTTGGAATCTTGAACATGCATTAATGAATGAAAAAATAAATAAAAACTAATTGTTTTCAAATGAATCAATGTTGTGGGAAGGGTACCAGGGTAGTCTCAGCATCTGAATCTTGGTTTCTGCTCAGGTCCTGGTCTCAGAGTCATGAGATCAAGCCCCATGTTGGGCTCTGCCCTCAGTGGGGAGTCAGCCTGAGACTTTCTCTCCCTCTCCTTCTGCCTCTCTCACCCCCTAAATAATAAATAAATCTCTTTAAAAATTTAAAGTGAAGGGTGTCTCAACGGCTTAGTCAGTTAAGTGTCTGCCTTCAGCTCAGGTCATGATCCCAGGACCCTGGGATGCATCAGGCTTCCTGCTCAGCAGAGAGCCTGCTTCTCCTTCTCCCTCTGCTCCTCTCCCCGACTCGACTCATGTTCTCCTTCTCTCTCTATGTCTGTCTCTCACTGTTTTTCAAATAAATCAATAAAATCTTTAAAAATCTAAAATAAATCAATAGGGCATGGTCCTCCCACATTCTTTCTGGGCCTCAGCCTGCTCCTCTGCCTTTGCCCCTACAAGTTGATTCAGGGGAATGTCTTCCATGGAACTCTTGACCTCTGGCATTTCCTCCTCATTCTCCTTTGCGCCTCAGGAAAACTAGAGACAAGAATTCAAATAGCTGTCTGTGAGCAAGTCATCTCTCTGGAACTCAGTTTTCCCCTCTGTGAAACGGAGATGATAGCTCAGAGCATTGGTGGGTGGTTCAGTGAGATCATTCAAGTCTGGTGACCAGTCCTTAGAAGGCGCCCAGCCCACAGCAGGTGCCCATGACATCCGCGCTGTCTGGAATGTAGGAAGGACCCCTCCCTGCAGAGATAGTTTATCAAGCACACACTAGATGGAGAAGAAATGATAGCGCCCTTCAGTTCCCGCCTGTGTACCATGTGGCTGTGGTCAGACTCCTCCCCTTCGCTATCAGATGCCTCAGGATCCTGGAGTAAGAGATCTCGTTTCCGCAGTTGCAGACGAGAGGAATGGACGGGATGAGCTCTCTCTTTGGTAGGAGTGGAGAGACCACAGAGTGCTCCCTCTCTCCTCTCTCTCTTACTTCAGAAATGGGTTAGTGAGGCCCAGATGGACTGGCCACTTGTTCAGGGTCACAGAGCATGTCAGAGGCGGAGCCAGGATGGGTGTTGAAGGCCCCTGACTCCCACCCAGGACCTTGACCACTACGCCTCTCTCTGCTCAAGCACGTTCGTGTCCCAGCAGCCACATGGCGACATGAGGGACACTCTCCCTGGGCCTGTCCTTGTCTTCTCTGTTCTGGCTGATGCCACTGAAGGGCTGCTGCCCCTCCAGCCTTGAGTTTAGAGAACCCAGGTCCTCTGTTGGCCCCGAGCCCCACCCAGGTGTCCCCCCACCCCAACCCCTGCATCTTCCCCACCAGCAGGAGGCCTAGGGTGACAGGCATGGGTTATTGGTACCCCCTGGAGAGAGCCTCCCTGGGGGTTTGCACTGGAGCTAGCGAGGGGCTAGGGACCCCCCCATGAGTTGGGGCACCTGTGTGAGCACTCACATAACCATTTCTTTTTTCTTTTTTTTTTCTTTTTAAAGATTTTATTTATTTATTTGACAGAAACACAGCCAGAGAGGGAACACAAGCAGGAGGAGTGAGAGAGGGATAAGCAGGCTTCCCACCAAGCAGGGAGCCCGATGCGGGGCTCAATCCCGGTTCCGGATCATGACCTGAGCTGAAGGCAGTCGCTTAACCAACTGAACCACCCAGGCGCCCCCATAACCGTTTCTTTTGGTGTGTTGGCTGAAGTTCCCAAGCTCCCAAGGGTCTCCCTCATCTCATCCTGCTGCTCACGGAACTGCTGGCCTTTACTTGCCTGCCCTCCCTGCACCAGAGACGGAGGGGGGGCGCGTGTCTTGGGTTCTGGCAACCTTCCAGATCCCCGGGGGCTTCTGCTTTACTTCTTGTCCCCGGGTTCCAGGAAGTTCCCCAGGATCCTGGAGCAAGATATCCACCTGTTATGTAATTAGCGTGAGATAGGTACTGATAGTTGAGCCTTGACCTGACCTAAGAAATGGTTCCTTTTAGGAGATGTTGCCTGTGTTTCTGACCGGAGAGCAGGTCGTGGTCCATCTCAGGTATGGACTCCCTTCCATGGCCCTCTGCCCGGATGTCACTTGCTCCTGGGAGATGCATGGGGCCATTTGTTCCTGTCCAAGCTGACGCACACAGAGAGCAGAAACCTGCTGTGTGAGCAAGTGCGTGCATGCGGGGTCCAGACCTGCTCTAGTCCAGTGGGACTTGTGTCATCTCGCTTACACGGGTCTGCCCAAGACACTTGCGCAGGTTTACAATAGCGCCACCTAGCTCTAACTGATTGACTCCCTTCGTGTGGGTTTAAGTGCATCAGTGTCTCCTCAGCTATTCTGAACTCCTTTAGACTGTTTGGATTTGGGTTTGTTTAATAAGAGCAGCCCCTGACTTGCACTGGTGACATGTCAGCATTGTGCCTTCCAAGTGCTTTCCATATATGAAGTCATATAATCCTCACACCTGCCCCACAGGTAGAGACTGTGTCCTCAATTTACACACGGGGAAACTGAGGCACAGAGAGCTTAAGACACTGGCCCCAGGTTTCATGGTTCCAGAGGCAGAGGCAGGGTTTGAACCTCTTGCTCCTGGCTCCTGAGTCTGGGCTCTGAAGCTGGGTGCTGGGCTCTAGCATTGCCTAAGAGTGTGAACCTCTTCAGGGGGAGTCGCTTCCATCGGAGCCAGTCTGTGCTCTCTCCGCTAAGATAAGCTGCTTTGTTCTGGTTCGATATGCACCCAGCCCTGAATCTGGCACATTCCAGGAGACACACAGATCTCAGACCCCACAGATCCTTGAAATGGTAGGCCACTGTATTCGTTTTCTAGGGCTACTGTAACAAACAGCCACAACTTTGGAAACAAGAGAAACTTACTTTCTGACCATTCTGGAGGTGCTGGCGGGTGCTTTCTCCCTCTGGAGGCTGTGGGGAGAACATGCTTCTGGCCTCCTCCAGCTGCTGGCGGCCCAGGGTTTCCTTGGTCAGATTCCTCCCATCTCTGCATCTGTGCTCTTGTGGTCTTTTCTCCTCTTCTATGTTCCCCCTTTGCCTCTTGTAGGGACACTGGCCAGTGGATTTAGGGCCCACCCTGATATCAAGAGTGATCTCATTTCAAGATAATTGCATCTGCAAGGACTCTTCTTCCAAATAAAGTAACATTCATTGGTCCCAGGGATTAGGGCACAGACATATCTCGGGGTCTCATTCAACCCATCATGACCACTAAGGTCACATCACAGAATTTCCCCACAGGGACCCAGCTCTTAAAAGTCACTCTTCCCACTGGATTGGAATGCACCCATCTGCTGGGGTTTTATCACTTTCTGCTTGGAGATGGAAAGGCCAAGCGTAAAATGTGCTGGCAGCCATGGGAGAGCCTCTTGCACTTTTCAAGACCCTTTTATTAACATATGCGGGTGAGATGATCAGGACTTCCCGGAAACGGAAACATCGAGTGAACTGTAAACAGGCATTCCAAGCTTGCACCAGCCTTCTGAGATGTTCGCTGGTGGTCTCACCAAGCTTCCTATGCCCAGGGGAGGCCTCTTTACTGAAAGTGATGCTGAATTGCAGGAGTGCAGATAATGAAGAGGCGAAGGGGAGCTGTTAACCCTGAATATCCCAGTACTCCTGGCCCGGATTTGCAGGAAGCTAGCACTTTAGATGTGGGTGAAGATGTCAAGTGTTGTCATTACTTAGCGCCCCGACTCTGCAAGGAAGCAGCACCCAGAGGCCTTTTGTACCCAACTGGTCCCAACACCAGTGATGCAGAAATGTCACACAAAAGGGAAAGTGTTTCCCCATTTGGCATTTTCCCGCTTGCCCTGACCCCTGAAAACCGCAAACTCTGTCAGGTAGGAGAGTCAGCTTAGCACAAATTTGGCCTGGGCAGAGGCAAGTGTGCAGGCTTAGGCTGAAGGTCCTTCTGTTGAGCCCCCGACAGCTGTATGGGGGAACCAGAAAGTCTTTCTGAGTCTTGACTTTCCCATCTGTAAATTGAGATAATTGGATTACCTGGGGAAAGACTTTTGCTTGTGGCTTGCCACTATGACAGAGAACAGACTGGCCGGCCAGAGTCATCCCACATTCATGGGCAGTAACTGAATGGTCGCTTTGCATGGCTGAAGTCTCACTCTGTTTCTCTGGTGGCCATGGTTGTGATAGTGATTTCACACCTAACCCTTGGTCCTCCACCCAGTCCTGGGCACCTGTCTTGCTTTGGCACTGACTTGCTCCCACTCCATTGGAAAAGTGGAAATCAGGCGCCTGGGTGGTTCAGTGGGTTAAAGCCTCTGCCTTCGGCTCAGGTCATGATCTCAGGGTCCTGGGATTGAGGCCCTTGTCGGAGCCTGCTTCCTCCTCTCTCTCTGCCTGCTTGTGATCTCGCTCTGTCAAATAAATAAATAAAATCTTTGAAAAAGAAAAAGAAAGAAAAGTGGAAATCATCGAAGGAGTCTCCTGGTCTTTGTATGGGGAAATCTACAAACCTGTCCCCCTCTTCTTTTTGGCCTCAAGGGCCATTGTCTGTCCCTGCTCCTCTCAAAGCCAGCTCTGTCTTCTGCACTCTGGGTCTCCCCTCCCCTTACTTTATCAGGGACTTCGCTCTCCTAGCAGTCAGTGTCATCAGTGCAGGCTTGGTTTTGTACCCTCCATAGTTGGACAAAACCCTTCTGTGACCCTCGCATTCCCTTCCAGCCAAGACTCCAGTTCTCCGCCTCCCTTTGCAGTAAAACTTTCTGAAAAGTTGCCTATGATCATTCTCTCCAACTCACTGGCTCCCATTTGCTGTTCCACCCATTCCAACCCAGCTTCCAGCCTCCCTCTTCCACTAAGACAGCTCTCGGCAAGGTCGCTGTTAGTCCCTGTTGCCAAATCTACTGGACGTTCCTCTGTGCTCAGCTCAGTCGGCTGCTGGGAAGCGTTGCACATGGGTCAACTCTCCCTGCATCTTGAAACTCCCTCCTATTTGCTGATCTCTCCTACATGGCTTTCCTCCTCCTTCCCAGGCCACACCTGCTCAGTGTACTGTACAATTCCTCCCTCTCTGTTCAGCTTCTAAAATGGGAGTGTCCCCAGGCTCGGGGCCTTCCCTCTTCTCTATTCGGAGCTGGAAACAGTATAAGTCATGCAGTAGCCTACTGGTCCAAATGCCCCTGAGGCTGCTCAGACTCGGGGGGAGGGGAACAGTCTCTGACTCTCAATGTAGGAGCAGAACATCTGTGACCATCTTCAAACCATACACCCCCACCAGCTAGAAACCCAGAAGTCCTGCTCCATTCGTCCAGGTTCCCACCCCTCCCATCTGCTGCTGCTTAGGTAAGTCCTTTCAACACCACCCCCGGCCAGAATAGGTCTCAGATAGGTCCACTTCTCTCCTCCCCACGGCCACCAGCCTCGTTTAAGCCCCAGTGCCTCTTGCTTGGTCCCACCGTTCGTTGCCTCTTGCCTGGTCTCTCTGGACGGCTTCCGCCATGTGGTCCGCGGTTCTTGCCAGAGAGGCCCGAGGGGGCTTTTCTCATGGGCCTCACGTCATTTCACTCCCACCGTGACATCTCTCCAGCGATCAGAAGACAGTGCAAGCTCCTCGCTCCAGCCTGGGGCCCCTCCCAGCCTCATCTCGCCATGAGGTCCCGCTGGGCTTCCTCCTGTGTCTCGGACAGACCCACCTGGGCGAGGCTTCAGAGCTCTCACTCCCCTGGGCTTCCCGGACACCCATCCCTGCCCCCACGCTCTTTCCCATCCTTCAGGTCTCAGGTTACCTGTCATCTCCACCACCACATGACTCGGGGGTCCTCTGCCGGGTGCCTAGGTAGAGTGCTTCACTCTGGAATGACTTATGGAGACGCTGGTTTGCTTGATTCTGTGTCCATCCTCCCGACAAATGGAAGACTTCACTGCAGAAGGACCCGTGTCTGTTGGGCTCTGCCCTGAGCGTCAGCACCTGCCACCGAGTAAGTGACCAACACTACCGAGTGAAGGAGAAAATCCGCCAGGAAGGCATGCGACATGTGGTACCACACACTTCCACACGCCCCGGAATCTTCTCTGTGGGAGCTCCACGGTGCTCCGGCAGCACACCCTTCTGCCTGTCACACAGCCCCAAGGGCGGTGCTTCCCGTCACATAGTCCGAGGGGCTCCGGGACATGTCATGACATGGCCCAATGTGCATGGCACGAGGCCTCGCTTGGATCACTGCTCTCAGCTCTGGACACATCCCGCTGACCCCAGCAGACCCCCACCCAGCCTTAGCTGGAGTGTCATTTGGGATGTGAGTCTCTGAGCCCCAGGCCCGCATGTGGTGGGCCTTTGGCTGCAGACCTAGGTTCAGTGGAGCACAATGGGCCTTTGTCTTCCCAGAAGGCCCTGCTCCACCGCAGGAGGAGAATGGCCCATTCTGAGCACCCAGAGCAGCTGTGTGGCGGCAGCAGGGTGGGGGGGTGGGAGGTGGTAGAGGGGGTGGAGGAGGGGGATGGGGAAGCACTGGACTTGGCAGAGAAGAGGAGGCCTGGGCCTCCTCTCTGCTGTGTGACCTTAGGCATGTCATTGTCCCCCTTTCACTTACACCTTCCTTTGTAGAAAGAGAAGAGCATAAAAGGGCCTCTCAGGAGCATCTGGGTACAAAGAGTGAGAGCATCTGCCCAGGGTTACAAGTGAGGGAGGACAGAGTTGCCACCAAGCCCAGGCCACCTGCCTCTCAGACAGCAGGAGGGCTCAGAGGGTCCTGCTCTGACTCCTTACCTGTTGCTCTGCCCCACCCCCAGGCCCCAGAAGCAGAGTGACACAGAGAATGAGGCCCCAGGAAGGAGGGGGGCCATGGAAAAGGAAAATGGGGCTATAGCCCCCACCCAGCCCTGCCCTTTTCCTCTCCTCTTTGGCCAAGGAACCCAGTGAGTCATGAGATTCCACTGGGGTGGGCTTAGTGCCAAAATCAGTGATGACAAGGGACACCCTCCACCCCCCTCCCCCAGCCATGCTCTCGGCTGGGCAATCTTCCCTTGCTCTGTGTTCCTGCCTCCTGTGCACAGACAGGCAAGATCGGGCAGAGAGCCCAAACAGACACAAACAGACTCCTACACAGCCACACAGTTAGCGAGACAGACACCCCCTAGAAGAGGTGGGCACAGACAATGAAAATCACACAGCTGTACATACGGACACACAAGCCACCAAGGGCGCAAAGAATAACCAGACGCATGACCGACACGGAGGCAACGTCCAGAGACATGCATGATGGAGAGCCCAGCAGACGCAACACCCCACAAACACAATTCAGACACACACACACGTAAACACACACACACAGAAGACCCACACGGGTGGCCCACAGGGAGTGATTTAGGGCAAAGGACAAGCTGGATGTCCAGGGCCACACCCCAGCCCCCAACTGAAACTGACCCACAGAAGTGGGCACTGTGAGTATGGGCTTTCCTGAAAGCACCTTCCCTCTCATACCCAGAGGATGTGACATCAACCCATACCGAGCAACCCACCTTGCAGCCGGATGAATGGAGGTTAGACACAACCAGGGACTTCCCAAGTAGGAGTGTGTTAAGATCTGCAGTGGACTAAGGATGGCTAGAGGGAAAGGAGCCAGGTGGTGGCAGGTAGGCAGTGTGCATTCTGGCCAGTGACCAGCAAGTTTGTTCTTCTGAGCCTCAGGTTCCCACTAGGCTTTGTCCCTCCAGGACCCTGCAGGGAACAGATGGGCTCCCTACTAGTGCTGGCCCCCCACCATCCCGTGCCCTGCAGCAGGGTGACTCCCTGTCCAGTGCCCCCTGGCAGGGGGTAACCCAGTCACAGATGCCCGTTGTCCTGGTCCCCTCTCCACCCCCAGGAACTGGCCAGCTGAGGACATCCCTAGGCTGGGGGAGGGGTGTGGAGTGGTTAGAGAGAGGGCACAGGGAATCCCCATGCCTGATGCTTCCGCTTCATGGGCAGATGTGAGGCACCGGCCTGGGGATGGGGGAGTCTGTTCAGGTGTCATCTTTCATACTCCCTGCCGTTAGAGCCCCAACGTGCTGGAAGAGGGGATTGCACAACGGAGAGGTAAAAGGTAATGGCGGGCCTGGCGGGACAGAAGCCCCATTGTTTGGGGCCCAGGCCAGCCTGGGCAAAGGAAAGGTTTATGCCCTGGGCGGAAGGGGGCCTCTGCGGGGGGCACCAGCTGCCAGGGCTCTTACCCTTGGGCCCTGCAGGGGGACAGGTGCCAAGCAGGATGCCCTTGGGGTTGATAGAGGGGGCAGTGCTTGGCAAGGTGCCTGGGCAGCCCAGGCAGGGCAGACCCAAAGAAGAGTTCCGGGGCAGGGAGGTGGCCCCCACACCCCACCCACCCCACCCACTCCATCCCCTGAAGGATGAGCTGCTAAGGCCTGGACAGGGTCCTCAACCATGCTCCAGATTCCAGTCATTCCTGGGAACAGAGGCGGCTTGGGGCGGCCCCAAGCCTGGGGGTTACTATGACGTGGGATGGGGGCATGCAGGACTGTTTTTATTACCAAGGTGTTGGAGAGGTTCTTAGAGATTTTTGCTACCCACGCCCTCGCCATCGTTTCTCAAACTTAGCTCCAAAACTCGGAGCTCCGCCGCCTGCCATCTCCCCTTCTCCGCTGGAGCCCCTCAGCCCTGCCGTGAAGCCCACTGGGAAGTCCTTACCGGTGTCAGACCACAGTTTCCTCAGCTTCGGCTGTTGTTCCGCCCCCTAAGGCAACGGCGGTCTTCAGGGACCCAGCGAGGACAGTCACGTGCTCACTGTCCTCTCCCGGGTCCCAGCTCCTAAGTGACGCGGCAGCTCCAGGTGTGAGCCCGCAGGGCCCCGCCTCCGGCGGCCTGGCCCCGCCCAGGGCGGCGCTGTGGGCGGGGCGGTACAAAAGGCAGTCCCGCCCCGCGCTCTTCGCTGGACTTTTGAGTGTCCCGTGGTCGCGGGAGCCCGGAGGCGTAGGCGCGTGGGGCAGCCCGGGCACAGCCGTCACCAGGTAGGGACGGTCCCCTGTGTATTGAGAAGTAGGGGCAGGCGCAGGGAGCAGGGAGGGCTGGCAGAGAGGGAGAGTGGAGGGTGCAGAGGGACACGGAGGAACACAAGCCAGGGGCACCCGTGTCAGGAATGGAGGGATTCTCTTACCGGAGGTGGCTGGCCACACCTGGGAGGTGGGGACAGATCTCCCAGATGGGAGAGAAGACCTCAGTCCAAGCTAAGGTGTGTTGGGGTGTTGAGCTGGGTCACCAAGAACTCGACAATCCCCACCTCCTGTCCTTGAAGGTCCTCCGGCAGGTCAGGGAGGCGCTCCGTATCTCACTCAAGCGCCTTCCTGCCTGGGGATGCAGGAATCAGGGTCTTGGACCTTGCTGAACCCCCTTGGACTCACAGCCCCAGGAAGCTGGGAGATCAGTGACGGGGGTGCCAGGGAGGGTCTGCTGCCCACCACCTCTGACCCCCGACATCTGCGCTCCCTGGGCCCAGGAGGCACCATGTGGGGACATCCACTGGGGCTGCTGCTGCTGCTACTGGCTGGCGAGTCGGCCCTGGGTGCCCGGCAGGGTCGTGGGCGCCGCGAGCTAGCGCCAGGCCTGCACCTGCGGGGCATCCGGGATGCCGGGGGCCGGTACTGCCAGAAGCAGGATCTGTGCTGCCAAGGCCGTGCGGACGACTGCGCCCTGCCCTACCTGGGCGCTACCTGTTACTGTGACCTCTTCTGCAACCGCACCGTCTCCGACTGCTGCCCTGACTTCTGGGACTTCTGCCTCGGGGTGCCACCCCCCTTTCCCCCCATCCAAGGTGGGCATCAGATGGCCAGGAGGGTGGGTCGCTTTGTCAGCCCCAGACTCAGCAGGGCTCAGGAGCAAGACTGATGCACTGACATTTCCAGGGGAGGCTTTGTAGATCTGGGAGAGACCCCGCCCCACTGACTGCGCCTCTGGGAAGTCCCACTCTGCTCTAACTTGAATTCCTCCAGCGAGACTGAAAAAGAGAAGATCCTCGGTCAGTGGGATTCCCAGCTGGCCCAGGAGAAAGGCAGCCTCCTGCCCTTTCTCCCAGTCCTATCTCCTTGCCAGACAGGGAAGGTGCTGGCCTCGCCCGCTGACTCACCAGCAGGCTGGTAAAGCTCTCCAGGGTTGATCACGCTCATCTTAGCCATTACTCTGCCTTTGCTCAGGATCCTCTTACCGGAGGTGGCTGGTCACACCTGGGAGGTGGGGACGGGAGATCTTTTCGGCTTTCAGCCCCTGTCACAGTCCTTTCCCCTGCTCCTGTCTCTGTTCCATAGAGGAATCATTTGAATCCCTTCCCCCAGTTCTG